>NNCF01126387.1:1818532-1863080 GCA_002313205.1 Laupala kohalensis | reverse complement strand
TGTGTGTGTGTGTGTGTGTGTTTGTTTAATGAATATAATTATAAGTATTTTGCGTGTGAATTCACATACAAATAATTGGAAAAGCACAAAAAGGACAATTTTTGTTAAATTTCTGGGCGGAATTGATACCCAACATCCTCCTCCTAGGTAAGCCCCTGTCACTGTCTCCCATACTATCCAGATTCAGCCAATGAGATAAATAACACTAACCTTTGCAGACGTTTACAATTGAAGTTATTTTACGTTCATCCATGGCAATACTCCTATAATTTCTGGTGTTAAATGTAACTGGTGAATTATTAGTCGCTCTTAAATTGCACGACTTAGCTCACATAATTCGTCACAAAATTGTTTCGCCTTCTGTGATACTAAAGTGTAATTTTTGTATCACGACAGTCTGTTTCTAATATTTGTCAATGTTCATTCAATACACAAGAAATCCCTGGATTCATGGGGCAACTTACCAATCGCAAGTTTCTGGAAAATAAATCTTATTGTAAACGTAATAATAAAGAGATCAAATGATTTAATTGTGTAAGTATATGTAATGATCGTCGGGTATACTTAAAAAGAGGACTGTAAAACTGAACGATTGATGTTATATCTCGCATATGTCGATTTTTTACCAGTAACTTGCGATTTGGCAAGCTGGTAGATTTTGATATTTCTAAAACAAAAACAATTCAAGTCATTTCCCTGAAAATTGAAGGAGATATGAATTTTTAAAAATTTCAATTTTTGAACGTGGGAAATACCTTCATGTATGCTATTATTAAAATAACAGGAATACAGGTTCAAGACATTCTTGCTAGTGGCATCGTTGTGAAGATAAAGGTTTTAGCAATAAAGTAAAAAAAATCACAGAAAATTCATAATTTTATTTTAATAAATGTTGCGAAAAACTAGCAATCACGACGAACTTGGAAAATTTTCAATAAAAATCCGACAATGTCGCATTGTTTACATTGCATTCATATCAGTTATAATTATGGAATTTGTTCCAAAACTATCATGATTCCCATCAATAGAATAAACTGAACCTGGAGTAACTTTGTTTAATAATATACAACAATGACAACGAATTAAGAATATAGAGCCTATACCTCTACGTTCTTCACTGTCGATAAAATCTAAAGGCTAACATTGTTTACATGAAACACTCCAAAGATGCTTGCTTATAAACTTAATATTCAAAATTCGATATTGATCAATTATTTCTCGATAAATTTCAGTTTTGGTTGTTTTTGTAACCTCTTGTTCGACTTCGGCAATTTTTCTTCCTTTTTTCTCGTGCTTTTCCGAATGTCATGTGTTTATCATAAATGCGTTGCGTCACCGTTTCCACGCCACCGAAATTTAATATTTTGTCATTTACGAAAAATATTAATATTTTATTGCTTGAAATATTTCTTATGCTGTGGTTATATTGCTATTAAAATTTTGAAAACAAATTCACCTGCTAATGCATTGCTCGCACCTGCTAATGCTAATACCGAATCATAAACGAATAATTCATTTTATGCGACGTTGCCGATGTTATCACAATATTGTTATATTTTCTTTATAGCATTTATAAAAATTAATAAATATATTTTATAATGCGTATTTATATTATATTAATTAACAATAATTCATTTTTTATTAAATAAAACTTCTATTTGTAAAATAAATAACTTCATTTTTGTCTTTTAGAAGTTAGATCAGGTGTACAGTCAGCAAAAAAATTCATTTTTTTCAACGTTTTTTAATTATTCCATCATTATTATTTATTTAAAAACTATAAAACAAAACATTTTTATATTTAATATCAATTATTTATCTTTTCTGATTACTGTTATTTTCGTACCTTTGTAAGGGACTACACGTGAGATACAGCCTTAATACTAGTATCTTTGAATAAATTTCTATGTAGAGAGACAACTGTAAAACTATAATCAACCCAACAAATAAAAAGGAGGAAAACTTTATTGCGCCAACACAGACATGGGAATTGGATAATGTCTGACTCCACGTCCGGTGGTTCGTGCTGACACGTGCACATCGAACTATATTACTGGAACGCCATAGTATTGTGCCATTAGTTACCATAGGCCAGTGAATTGTGACTTCCGAACTCATACACCTACGTTTTTACGGGTTTCTCACGGATTACTTATGGGGTCGAATAGGTGCTGTAAGCGGGCAAGACCTTGACAGCGTCGAACCGCTTACAATGCTTCAGCAGCCTTTTGCCCGCTTGGCCCCTCTAGCCACAACCTCGGGCTACCAACATGGTCGTTGTTTTTTGTAAGCCGTATGTAAGCTGTTGCCGCTACGATAAAGATAACTTTTAAAATAATTGAAATAATCATTTAAAAATGCTTATTTATGTATTTTACACATAAATGTCATCCAGTATTAAAGGAAGTGTGTGCATGAGCGTCGCTGGTCGTCACAGCGGTTGTGGTAGGACTCACCCTCGACATTGTTCTTAATGAGCGGTGAGGGGCGGAAGCGAAAACTGCACTTAGCGTCAAGATAAGGTCTGCGCCTTGATGGCCCAATGTTCTTGCAGACAAAGTGCGCAGATAGACCAGATACGAAGAAGAACGAAAGAGAACAAAAGATGACGGAATGCTGAGTTACAGATAATTGATTCTTTAGTGGTGTGCCGAGTAACCCACGAGGCGAGAAAGCAGAAAGAATTTTCCATTGTATTTTTTCCTCTTTATTTGTTGAGTTTCCGTTTTGTGATTATTAGGTACATATTATATGTAGGCAAAAAAAACAATCTTACTAAAAACTAATTTCTAAAGACAATTTCTTCATTGTAGGAATTATCTTCGCTAACATCAGTTGACTTCACGCACAACAGTAAACTATCAATGTCTTTCAAGTGTTTATCAGAAAACCTTCAGTCTTCTTTGTCGGACCTCATTAGAAATCGGTGAAGTATGTATTCGAACATTTACGACCCTGATGTATATGAAGTGGTCCATGGCCCACGGAGTGTTCCCCAAATGCAAAAGTAACTTGAAAATGACAGGGTGCACCAGGAACACCCGCCCATTCCCAAAAAAGTGTAAACCGAAGTCCTCTTTATACTCAAGGCACACCCCTAATCGCAAGTCTGCCTCAGAAACACTCGGGGAAACTTGGGCCGCATTGAGGGATCTCTTCCATTATTTGTAGGCGTTTACTTCTACATTTGGGAAACACTCCGTGGGCAATGTATGTATGAGTGTAAATTAGTTTATTGTTCTCCACGTGGTCATACGTAGTTTGCAATTGCTTTTCTGACAATAAATTTATAATCTATTTGCCTGGGGTGTGCTACTTTGTGACCTCGAGTCGCACTTCGGCAAACCTCTGGGCACACTTCGCCGTAGTTTTTTGTACACTTCATTTTCATCAGGGTGGTAGCATTTGTCACCAATTTTCCCCATATTATTATACCCTCATGTGACGGTCACATGAAGCCCTGGTTCTCTTCCCGAAGTCCTGATCACTTCGTATTTTTTCTCAATTCTTCACTTCCACATTCTGGAGCAGAAAAATAATCAAATTTCTTATGAGTTGACCCCTGCCCGCTCTTTTTACGTGTGTGGAGGGGGTACAGAGTTTTCCAGCCAAGGAGGCTTCCAGATGTACCGGGGACTGTGACAATCGATTACTCTTATCGAAAATTATTAAATAAAAATTCGTGAATTTTGTAAAAAAATTCGCCTCCAAATGGTTAAAACTGGTACCTGGAAGGTACTTGGAATTCGAATATGAAAATATGAAGTGAAGGTACAACTTTAGGAGCCCCAACGAGCACAGTGCATCGCAATTTACGGACGTACGTGTTCTCTCAATCGCCGAAGTATTCATCCATAAAATACTTTCAAACAAGTATCTGATTAATTTTCATGTTTTGACAGTTACACTTTTCCATTTATCTTCTCGAACTTCGAACACTCTTGAGCCCTGTTTACGCGTTCATGTTTGAACACTGTCTTTAAACTCAGTTCATAACATTTCGCAAGTCATTTGTAGATCTGTCCTCCGGCCCTCATATCAACATTTTTTCCGATTAAGTTTTTTTCCTGTCAGAAAATGAGTACTAAAAAGAAACAGCAAGAAATAACCTATCGCAATAGAAAATTTATTCGGGATTTGTATCATCCTAACACAACGCCATATTAAGTCTCGCACTAAAAGTAAAAGGGACCCCCACACACAAGAACACAATTAATTATTGTAAATATGTCTTTTCTTCTTTTGAATTAGATGCTTGTTAGATGGATCAGTTAATTTTAGTGTGTAATTGTGCTGTATTATTTATAGTAAGTAACAGCGGCAGGAAGGGCATCCGGCACCCTAGTATTCTCCAGCCAAAACCAAATGAAACATCATATATTCATCCCCATTCGCCGACCCCACATGAAGTGGGAAAAGACTGAGTTAAAGAAAGATTTGTGGTAAGTAACAATAACCGCTTATTTGCATTCTCCTAGTCTTTGGCCTTGATGAAGGTAACGTTCGGTATCGAAACGTTGGCCAAGTATTAAAGTAAGAAATTCTCGTCAAAACGCAATATTTTTGTTAATACAGAGCTTTCAGAATAACAAGCTTTAAAAATTCATTTCCAGTCATCGATAGAAAGAAAACTTGCAGAGTTCTTATCTATAAGGATATTTGACTAATAATATATCTCAAACAAAATTGACAAGTTGACTTTTATAACACTAAGTGCCCTTTGAGTGTGTTTCCATGTAGGTAGATGCTGCATCTGACAAGATTCCATTTTCCTGGAAGTCGCATGTTACGGGGTGGGCCCTGATACCTGAGAGGTATCATGTACTTATTGATACTAAGAAGCTGGAAAAAAAATCAAATATCTCAAGTAACTCGTTACAAAATGTTTCAACAATCATTCATACATTATCGGATCGAATGATTATTTATTTCCGTAACCTGAAAAAACACTATCTTATGGAAAAGATTCTACTATGATTTTCTACGGTTATTGCTTTGATAGCGAACAACGCTGTCTACATTCTTTACTTTGACATCAAGATCATTTAAAACAGTTACTCGACTCTTTAGGAATGTTCTCCGATGGCTTTTCAATTGTACAATCACAAATCATAAACATAACAAAGAAATGTAAATTTGTACCCCCTGTCATTCTTAATTCTTTATTACTGATATTTAATAATAATTAAAATTATTTTTAATATATCAACATTAAACAAAATGCGGCCTCATTAGTACTCTTCTTTACTCCTTCAAAATTTTCCACTTTAGGTAACCGAAGATTTTATAAATTGCTACTTATTATAATTAGATTCGTTCCTTAGAAATGTTCCTTGAATCATCCATTCCAAATACGACTCGAATAATTTTTACATTCCATGAATTGAACAGAGAAGATTTTCGAATCGCCCAAACTCTCCGAGATCTCTTCAGGTCTTTGGGAATTGTGTGCAGGTGAATCTTGTTTAGTATGTGAACCACTTGGTTCGTGTAATAAATTGTGAGATACTTATCAGACTCGAAGTTGAGTTTGTAATGCAGTAAGAAAAAATTGAAAATAATAGAAATTTATTCATAGAATTATAAAAAAATCACAGTGAGAAACGTTTAACGAACCATTGACAGCAAAATGTTATTTCCTTGTTTCATGTAATATGAATCGGCTCATCTCATTCTCGTATTTTTACAAGCTTTTATTTAACTGGCTTCGTTCGTATGCAGTCCTTCCGTTTCTAAATTGGTAATTGTTATTTCGATCACTTCCGAGACTCCAATCAAATTGAAATTTCGCTGATATGTGTGGTTTGCATGACAATAGATTTTTCTCGCGCCATTTTACGAAAATCTACCCCTAAGTAGTTGAAATGGGGGTTTGTACGTATTTACGTTTCAAAATTGGTAATTGATTTTCCGACCACGTCCAAGTTTTTAATGGAGCCGAAATTTTACAGATATTTGTGGGATGTATGACTAGATGATTTTAGCAACACTGTACAAAAATCTACCCCTGAAGAGGGTGATATGGGGCTTTGTGAGTATGAGTGTATATCCCACCGTAACTCAAGAATACCTGGAGTAATTTCAACAAAGCTTGGTACACAGATGACTGACTATCTGACAACAAGCACAGTGTGGATAAAACAACCCTGGTAGAGACGAGGTGGAAAGGGGACAAATGGTAGGACAGAAGAGTTTCAGTGCTCATTTACAATTAAATAAACATTTTCTATTACTAAAAAGTATAAAAGAAAAGAAAAAAAACTTGTTTTAAAACAAACTTTTTTTTAAAAAAGTGCTGAACTAAAATCAAAAGTAATGTTCAGTAAAATTGAAAATCAAAAAAGTTGATCAGAAAAGTTGGTCAAATAAAGATAATTTTTAAAGCTTGAGGTTTTTTTCATAAATTTGAAAGAAGTATCAGTAATTATGATGCTTAACGCCTAAATCTTTTAAAATTTTCTTATTTTGATAAACTTTTCAGTACAGCACGTTTTTGATTTTCAGTTTTACTGGACATTATTATCATTAAATTTTTACTTTTCAGTACAGCACGTTTTTAAATAAAAGCTTTTCTTAAAAAGTTTTTTCATTTATTTTATTTCAAATTAAGTGTTAAATTCACATTCTTATCTTGGTTAAGATCTATTTTCCAATTAGAAAAAAATGGTGTCGTTTCTCAACATTATCACCCGTTAAGTCTCCTTGCAACTGCAGTCACGTTTAAAGATTATAATAATAGATTGAATTGAATTTGAAGTTAAGCCATTATCGTAAACGATTGAGTTCCTGTTCAAATACAGGTTATGATTCAAGGATGTTTTGCTAATGCAGTTTTTGTTCTAGGTCCAGGTTCAAGAAGGAAAAAGGAGCCTAAGTCAGTTCTCCGTTGCGGTCATGTTGGACCCAGGTGTTATTTATCGAAAGCTAACTATATTTAATTTCTCGAACTGAAGAAGCAGTAATTCTAATGTATTTTCCAAATTCCATAGTCAATATTACCTACTTTGTAGGATTGGTGAATCGCAAGTTCGGTTATTACGGAATATTTAATGAGAGAATTTGCTTTGAAATGGAGAAGAAAAGTTACCATTGCAGATGCAATTTTGACGGATTTTGTTTCAGAAATCATTATTCTTTTTTAAATTATCGATAATTGTTTATCTCGAATTGAATAAAACCTGGAAATACGTGCGTACTGCAACTATCTATATTCCTAGAGATAAAAGAGGAAACCTCTTACATAGACTGGGTAGGGGTCTCAAGTGAACCCTGTGAATATCTATCAGCTTAAGAGGCCAAAGAATCCCCGAGCAGCAGCAATCAATTCCTCTGGGGACTCGAAGCCCTCCGTCCCACCCCCGACACTGGCGCCTCGGTTGCGACCATAAGACCCACCGGAAACCGCGTCGGGAGCGGAAGAACGCCGCGAAGAGCGCTGCAGCGGGGGCGGTGAGGAGGGGTGGAGTCGCGAGGAGGCGGGGGTGAGAAACGCGCCCGAGAAGAAAGTCGGTTGACCCGGCGCGCGCCCGAGTCTTCGGCGCAGTGTCCGCGCGCGCGTCTCTCCCGGAGGCCGCAGCCAAGCATCCGCTCCGCACCTGCACCAGGCGCCGTCGTCGTCGTCGCAGCAGCAGCCGCCCAGGAGGAGGGGGAGCGCCGCTCAAGAATACAGGCAGAGGAGACTCCAGAAGGCGGCTTTCTCCAAGCGACAGTGTTCACCCGGCCGCCTGCGCCCTCGCCACGAAGAGACCCTCCAGAGCGCCATGGCTCGCTTCAGTTCGGTGAGTAGCCGGCGCTCGCACTGCGCTCAGTCTTGCCATCTAGTTCGAATGTTTTTGGGTATACTGTTTTCGTCGAAGTGCATCGCTGGAGCCCTTACCATTCAGTCCATTTCGTTCACTTTGTGAACAATATTAACTTATCTTTCTCACTGGTACGAAGGATACTTCTCTCGAAAATACCTGTTCATTTTCGAAAACATCTCTAAATTTGGTTTTGCTTGTTGTTTTTTTTCAAACACGAAGGATTAACTCTAAAGCTTCTCCATTAGTTAAAATTCATTCCAAATGGAATTTTCAGTGTAAACTCTAATAACCAGTTTATTTCTCATTGGACATTATTATTATTCGGAGGTGACGCCAGTTTCATGTGAGGAATCAAAAGAATATTGGATGAATAGTGACGAAAAAACTTGAACATAAACAATCTTGATACTGTAGGAGCAATTGCGAATGAGCTCGAGTGAATACCGTTTCGACCCCCGGGACTGACTGCTTTAGCAAGGGACACTCCCGCGCGGAACGGTAGAAGAAACGCAATAAAAACTGACTCATCAATTGTCTCGAAAACATTTTTGATATCAGATCGGACCCTGTCTAAGGGAGGGTACTAGATGCGATGGTAGCCTTGAGTCTTGCATGGCCGAGGAGTTTGATGTCAGTCATAAACTCACCTCAATCTTTGGTCGGGTATTTATAGACTTTTTAACATTTTTCAATCACGCATATGAGATTCACGAAATTCATGTCATGTAGTTACTTCATAGCAGTTAATAAATGAAGTAGTTATTTGTTTAGAATTGTAGACTCTCTCTGAATAAAGCCACTTCAGTGCGTAGATATTTACTCCTCCAATGTTTCTGTTTGGGTCATTTGACATCTACATTTATTATTGCTTTTAATAATTTTACTTACATTTGTGCATTTTCCTCGGTTTGTGTTATCACTATAATTTAATGGTGCATATTGTTTTTCTCGCAATAAGGCATCATTTGCATGCCTGTATTTTTATTTACTTTTCAACTACAACACATATCTCCCATCAAAATCTATAGAGTTTTGAAGTTTTGCATTTGCCCCGATCCACATTCCCGTAAATTCGACCGTAAATCACATTTCTCCATTCAGAAGAGTTCTGCGCGCAAATCTTGCTTTGTATCGCAAAGAACCATCTGATTATGCGTTTATCATTTGAAGTTATTCTCCGATACATCGTCTTCCAAGAGTGACACGTGAAAATCAAATTCTTATTTTTCATGATTCTACAATCTTCTGAATATATAGAAGATTCTATGCTGTGTTGTGTCTCAATATTGAAATAAGGAACTAAATAAATGCAATGTATACCCCTAATATTTATTATTTTAAATTTAAATTCATAGGATTTAGCATTCCGTAGCCAGATTTTTCAAATGCCATTTCTTATGTAAATTGTTATCATATCTTTATATCCTGCCTCCTCCGACTTTGCTATCTCCTTCTGTTTGTAATTTTCGAGTCACCGGAAGGAATAAAACTCGAAGAGTTCTCAAGGTTTCCTCCCAAAATTCGGTTCAATTCTTTTCGCAGCTAATTAGGTCACAAAACATTAAGTTGTTCGCAACATATTTTGTCGGACGTAATTATTTTCACTCAAACACTTGAGTCATTATGTTTCTTTATTTTGATTATATAATGAACGTTAATAGAAGAATTTTTGTAACAAGGTTAAGGTGCATGTATGATAAACATGTAATGGTTTAACGCTAACACATTCACGATTGAATAACTTTTAAATATTATACATGTGAAAGTTTTGTTCTGGAGCCCAGTTGAGGGATGTTCTTATGCTACTTTCATCATTCGTTTTATCTACCTCGCGAAATAATGTTAAGCGATATAATATATTTATATGTGCAAAAAATCAAATGGAAATTTAAAATCTCGCCAGAGTACTGTTTCTTAAACAATATTGGTACAATCTTTTAAGTTGCTTAATATTAAAATGTAACTTTTTTATTAAAAAATCTATGTAACCTAGAAATGAGAGCTCTCACAGTATATATATATATTGTCAGTGTCGTTAACAATGACTACCAAGTTTTAATTGTTCCGTAAGGTATAATGTCCTTCCGTTAAATAAATGTGTGTCACGCTTGATTGATATCTGTAAAGTTTCTACAGCATAATTACTTCAGAATTTCGAAATATAACCGCTTTCAAAACTACTGCTCAAGAGCATATGCAACTTTAAAACGTTCTCACTTAAAAACTAGGATCTTAAAGACTTTACTAAACTGATAGATCAAAGATAGTTTTTTCACTTGAAACATTTGCTCAGGACAGTCTATCGCTATCTCCTGGCCGTTTATAACACTTTAAGCGCTGACCTAATAATTATCAGACACATCGATCAATTATCACAAAGGAACTTTTTGCCCAAGATTCTTCATTGTCTACGTAAAGTGACTTTTCCCAGGCTGTCTTTCGAATATTTCCCGCAAAATCTAGCTATTTTGTGTTTCGCAAGATTATCTTCGTCCCAATTTCGCGCAGATTTCTTAGAAAAAATTACAAGTATATTTCTATTCGTGAGTTATCCCAGACATTGGTATACGTGCGAATATTTGTTTTTCGTAAATGTATGATTTGGAAGCATCGCACGTTATCGAAGTGGGATACATGAGTTCAGATTGCTCGTATGTTGATATGGGAGGGTGCTTTATGCCAACCCTTAAGTACTCATACGATCCCAGAATAGCAAAGCGTGTTCATGAAGAATTCATAGAAGGGCATTTCTATATTAAATATTAGAATAAACTCGGCCACCCGTACACCGCTGTTATGTAGGTAAAGCTTACATTAATAATATTAATGAAAAGTAAAGGAGTTTTATATAAAGACTCGAGTGAGACAAAATGTTTTTCCTCTGCGGATTAATTTGACACACATTTTCCGTGTCCGACAACAGATTCATTGTTAAATCAGAAGATGCTAAATGTAGAGTTAGTGAGAGAATTTAAGTTTCTCGGTGAAAGCAGCTTAATACACTCAAATGTGATATATGACGGCAATAAACTCAGATTCTATAGACTATAATACAATTTTAGACCCAAAAAATTGTCAATGCTTAGTGGCCGAATTCACTTTCGTCCGTCATCTTGTTTTAGAAGGGATTTCAAACGAAATAACTTCACAATGGTGCAGTCGGAAAATTCACTGCATCAAAATTGGGATCATCATTGCAAACTGTTCAAAAATCGTTTCAATAAACACAAAACAAAGATATTGAATTGATATTGGAGTAATTGGCTCACCATTGTAATAGTTCCGCTTAAAAGAGAAGCAATAGGTAAATAATTCCCCATAAGTTTCCCCATAATTGAGTGTTTTGTAGTAGGCTCATTTATCGCAACACTAGGTCACCTTGACCTTTGAAAGTGTTTCAGTAAAATAATATGACTAATTAAAACAACTCCAACATTTTTCTGAACGTTTCATTTTCTTAGATATTCTTTTGTAATTTATCTCCATTAAAGAGTGAACTGACAAATCACTCCGTACAGAAGAGAAACACGATTAAAGGGGTAAAGTGAGAGTCAAGTCTGCACGGGGCAATGATCCGCATTTATAGAGAGAATAGGACGTTGCGGACGTAGTGAGTTTAGGAGATCGTAATCTGCGTTGTCAGTACTCGGTCTTCATGTGTAGTGATATTTCTGTCTGACTGCAATATCACTTCGGTGTACACCCATGGGACAGAGAAAAAGCGATACATCTATTTTCTACGGCTCTGATAAAAGATTAAATTTTTTAAGTGTCTCAGCACCCTCTCTTTCTGGCAAAGTATTACATAATCACACAGTTCTTGAGAATATTGATAACAATAATATTTCAGCCACAGAACTGTATATTGAATGAAAAATATAATTTAGTTGAATTCTCGCACTACAGTTTAGACTCAAAATATTGCATTTATAACTTGTCTTACTTTTAGAGCATAAATCTAAATCAAATTTATATTTTCGAAATGCATTTGATCGGAATAAGTGCCGTATCAACGAGATTGTGCCATCCAACTCTGTTCACTGATACGGAGCCTGTCACAGTTTGTTAAACATAAATATTAATTCGCTCAAACACTTGTATCGAATATATCCCTCATTATCTTTCAATTTCGCGCTTTTACTTTCCAGGAAGCGCAATTTGTTCATTTCACCATAGAGCGCCGTAAAAAATGAAAATGTCACGAAGAAATGGTTTAGTAATCTCAACATGCAACTTCCTTCACAATCCAGCAATTTTGGCAGAAAAAGCCCGGATTGTAAGTACTTCACTTGTTTAATTGCTTCGTTGCAAAATGTTGGTCAAGCTGTGGCAGTTGCTGCGTTCTATGTTCTCTCGATGTGCGCTCCAGCCCTCACATGATGCAACTCCCTCCGCGACGACGTTCCTCCGGTCATTCTCGCTCTCCATTCGACTTTCATGTCATGTGGAGTAGGAGAACCTGGGAGTTCAGCTGGACGACAAGTGACCTGAGGCATCGGGTAGAATGGTCGAAAAATCATTCCGGTTTCCAATGAAAAATATTAATTTATCAACATTTTTCTGAGCTCTGTTAACTCACACTGCAATTTGTTTTCTTTACACTGAAATGTCACTTGTAAATGAACCACTTTCTGCTTAACGAACACTAGTTTTCATTACCAGCAAAGCATTCTTTAAAAAAATTAAATAAATGTTTGAAAATGAATGATTCAAAATATTTAATTCATATTTATACCAGTAAGTTAATTTTTTTAATTACTCTGCGCTTTTTTACGCTGTTGCAATTATATATAAGATGTCATATGTGTAAATAAAATATACTTTTTAAACGGGATCAACGGAGAGAGAGGTGAAATCGATATTGTAATAATATTTATTTACGTATTGTTTTCATAATCAGACATTCCACGACAATATCTTTAAATTATATTTATTTCATTCCCAGGTATTTTCCCCTCTTTCCTTCTATTTGACTGTCCAATCGATTACTATTTCTTAAAGAATCTTTTTAAGAGGCATTGTCTGTCTGAACAACGGGGAGGTGGACGTACTTCTACTATTAACTCTTTAGTCAATTTTTTAGTTATTTAATAATGTATTGTAATAATATGCAAAACAAACATGAATATCTGCCATGAAGGATGTTTTAAAATAGTAAGTAAAACCTACTAAGAAAAACGAAGTGCCCGAAAGTGACGGTCAATGGCTCGCGTTCTAGGTCACGATATTCTGTCTCGTGGCCTTCAGAATATTTCTTCAAAATTCAGCCACAAAAGTTTTCCAACAAATATTATTTGTAAATATCAAACACATTTGACTATTTGAACGTATTATTTGACATCCACACCACATTAATTCAGACGTTAGAAAGATAGTGATTAGGGTATATTAATGGTAACTGCTGTTCTTTCTCTAGTTCTAGTGACCTGGTTTCCCGAATTAACCTTTTTCTCTAACTTCATCACATCATGGCTGTTCATCTATTCAACTGGATATTATTTACATTCGATAAGATATATATGTATATTTCATCTCAAGGTAATATATCTGTCCGACCAAACATCATCGCATTACTTTCAATTTTCTATGTCTAATACGTTTTTAATTAGTATTAATGGTGTGTGTCGTTCAGCATATTAAAACATGAACTCGAAGATATAAGAGCATATAATTTCAAAATTCAAAACCGTAAACCGTAAAATTCAAAACCATGAGACTAAAAATATCGGTATTTAACCTTTTAATTAGAACATTTTTTAAACAAGAGTTGCGATGATGATGAAATTTACTCACTGCAAAGTAAAGAACACGTTAAAAAACATTTTTACGGTAAAGGCGCTCTTAGCAAACAAGACCCTCGGATAATAAAAGCGTGTACAAAATTATTCGAATATCATTAATGAAAGCACTCTATGCTCATATACCATCAATGAAGCTGATATGCTAATTTTATTAAAAGCTAATTTTTAACTTCGTTTTGTTTGTCACTTTTTATTAATTAAAATAATGGTATGCTCTGAATAATCATTAAAGTGAATTATCTGTATACATTTTGAAAATCGTACTAATAGTTGAGCATTTGAGTCATGTCTAGGACGGATGCAATGCACTTATTATTAAAATAATTTTAATAATTATTATACAATTTTTTTAAAAGTATAAACATTAGAAACATTTTCTATTGAATAATGGTTTTCAATTGCGATCAGTTTCATAAAAAATGAGCTTTGTTTTTCCTGTCACAAGTGCTTTCCTTGCATTCAAACTTCATGTCTACAGCAAACCTAAGACTAATAAATACTTCGAATAATCTTCTCGGTTGAAACACTTCACTAGTGTATATTTCTTAGTGTCAATTCTATGTTTCAATTAATAGCATAATTTTAAATCGTTCCAGAGGTCGTTTGACAAAAATGGAAAAGATAAGGTCTTCTTAAGTGTAAGACATACTTACATGAAAAATATTTTTCTATGACTCACGATACAAGAATCGTACATCATAAAATTCCATACTGAACATTAATAGTTGGGTAATTTATTAACAATAAAACTTTGGAAAATGTCATGATATTAAAATTAGGAATACCATTCATTGGTAAATAACACGTTCACAACCATTTACTGTCTGTACAACAAGTACCTAGTTTAAACTCAAACTGAATTATCTACAAGAAAAGATCCGCATATTTTTTTCATTGATTTCATTATGAGTACTGCAAGAAGAAAACTATTTATCCCCAGAAAAAATATGTCTATTTTCCAAATTTTTTCTTCGTTTCCTTTTCCAGTTGCGGGAATGGAATATTTCTCCTCGAGTGAATACAGATCTCGACATTGGAATTTTGTTCGTTTATCGGTGACGATATCCAATATCAGAGTTATTAATACTTATTAAATAAAATTTGTTTATTTACAATATGTTTTTAGTTAATATTTTTATATTAATAATTATTAATATTAGTTAATAATAATAATAATAATAATAATACTTATTAATGTTAAAATGACTTTGTTATGTGGCGAGCGAGACTCGAGCAATCTGACCTCGCTTCCACCTGATCACGAAAAATATGTGCATTCATACATGAATAACAATTATTTGAGGATTATTAACATAACTTTTCTCTAGTGTAACAATCAGCATTTACTCTAAGCAATCGTGGGAAACCCAAGATTCCGTCTGAATCCCAAATTCAACTAAGAAGGCATCTGAATCCCGAACACAAATATACTACACAATACATTTAAAATACTGTAACAAGCATCTGGAGATATTTTACTATTTTGAACAGTCAAGTCGATAACACAATACACCAATCGATGCGCGTAAAATGTATTGAACTGAAACTAGCACAACAATGTGAAGGGGAAAACACTCGACATTTTGAATGAGGTGGTTGTGTGGTTTTGAAGACGCGTCAATGGATTTTACACTAAATAAACCATCACGTATTTTCCGCTTTCTATCGAGTGACTCCTTACGTTGAAGCACCATGTTTAACTGTGTACTCTCGATACGTGTGCAACATTTGCATTCTGCATAACAAATGGAAATATTTACTTTCACTACCTTTCTAACGGATAAATTATAAACACAGTAGCGTCAACCCATGAGGTTTAACCCTTTCCAAGAACCACAAATGGTACTTATGCGGCAGCAGAAAGCGCCTCTTAACATGGGCATCGCGAAAAAGCACTGTTGCACATGAAACGTTCAACAAGAGAAGGAAAAATTCAGTTTTCACAATTTGCGAAAAAACGTAACAACCGAAATATTATTTCACTCGCTATTCACTTTCATTAATGTGAAAGAACCCAATTAACTTCTAAAATTTCTTCGCAAGTTTCACCAAGGCAATGCGTTCTATTTTACTAGTCAACCTTTACATTGCTGTGATAGAAAACTAATTTGTTGGCAAGGTCGCGGTCACAAGAGCAATTATTAATAAGATAAGTAGAGACAAGTCTTGTCTTACTCCGTTCGGACAAGGTCAATATCAAAACTTGTGCAACTATCTGAAACCTCTCCTCCTACCCCCCCCCCCGACACACACACACAAAAAAAAGAAGAAGAAGAAAATTGCTGTGGTGAAAATTATTAGAAATCAAGTAAAACGTGAATCTAAGATAAATGAAATGGAAAATCGGACAATCTCTTGCCCAGCATCTCACACATTTGCTTGAGTCACATTTGAGCATCTAACTTCATGCTTGGCTGAACGTTATGGTACCTGAACAAGTCATTTTTAGAAAATAACTGGAGCGAAGATACCGCAAATGCTACATTTAATTGCCATTTAAAGACTATTAAATTCCAAAGATAATTTCATATTCCTCCGAAGACTTACTTGTGCCAGTTCAACGTACGTATTGAAACAAGACTTCCGTGAGGGCGCGCCTTGACCAGGGCATGACCGTGATCCTCGGCACACTTAGTAAAGCAGACTTAGTGCCGAACAGGCAATATGCCAACACTGTCCACACACCCTTTAGGAGATGGATTTATTATTCCCAGTCTACTCTCTGTGACTCTGTCTCTCAATTAGAAGCAAGTTGACAAAACTTAAAAATCACGCTGCCCACGCCGTTCCTTTGGCATAGTTGAGCTTTTAGAACGCTGTAGAGAACCGGTTATGTTTCTAGTATTTGTTTCAGTTACTTTCTGGCGTTATTATCTTGAATTCAAACACAGTTATGTACATATGTATGGAAATCTGTTGGGAAAGAAAGATATATAAGGTACAGCACGTTTAAAATTAAAAATTTAGTAGTTGTAATTTCATAAATACTCTTTCCAAACACACATAAAACGTATAACGAAAACATACAATTTAAGTAAATAGCTAAAAGATATTTCAAAAATTTGTAGTTCTTTTTCTTTTTAGTGCTCAAATATACTTCAGTACACTTGAATTTCCTCACCACTAATTCATTTTCCAAACTTTACTATATATACTTCTACATAACCGAGATCTAAAAACAGAGTTCCCGGTATGCAAACACAAAAATGAAACACTTCCAACAGGTGCATGAAACTTCGGAGGTTCGTATCATGTCCTTCTTCTATCGTTTTCTGTGAAACTCATTCCTAATATCTCCTTCAAAGCTATGACGAAAAGAGAAATACTTTCCAGTAAGCGTGCAATAATCTAAGAGAAGAATGCATCGTCTGCGGTTAAGTGAAAATTGCGACGGACCGGGACTCGAACCCGAGACTTCCTTCTTTGGCCGCAGGTGTGCTACCGCTGTACCATCCACCTAACCCATTAATTAGGAGGGTAGTGCAGCGGTAGCACACCTCCGTTCTCGTAAACGGACGCGGTAGGTTCTATTATTTCCTTAGCTTTCCTGCTGTCAATCGAGTTCTTGATGAATTAAACCATTATCTCGAGTTGAGTTAAGAAACGTTAAATGGTTTCGTTCCTTGGCAAATTTCTGTTTAAGTCTTTTATTCTTACGGAATGTATTCAAGATTCCGGGTCTATACCGGGTTCTCAGTTTTTTTTAGCGTGAGCTACTAGTCATGTTTCGCTTCTTTGGCGTGAGCACATATTAAAATTTTCAAACAAGATAAGACAATGGATAATGTCCGAAGAAATTTTAATAAGAACGAAAGATTCTCATCATCAAAAAAAAATTGAACAGAGAAGAAATTACATAAACAGTCATAAACAACTTCCCCGATAACCCCCTCCCCCCAGGTTCTTATCTCTCGAACTTCATGACGCAAGTGGAGAGTGCTTAAGATCGTGTCACGAGCGCATTGATGCCACTCCCATTGGCGAGTTACTGAATTGCTATACGACTGTGCCGAACAGTCATCATTGTACTTCGCTAATAGCAGTTGAAAACTATCTTGAGACTCCATAGTTCCGAGAGAAAATCTGTAAAATGATGAAAACTTGACGCTCATTCTTTCAATCGAATGAAACGTGAGTCACCGAACACGTACATACGCATGAAGAAGCATTCTACAACAAATATTTTAGATGAACAGAGATAGAAAGGAATAGTTAGGATGAACTATATTTAACAACGTCTTGTACAAGAAGATGATCCACGAGAGAAATTAATATAATCAAATAGCGACTCGCTCCGGCTTCACACGGGAGTTCTTCGTTGAAACCTTCGTCATAATTTTGTGCAGACAAAGAATAAAATAGTTTTTAAAGATAGTTTGAAACATTTCTTTATTCACCGCACTGCAGTTATTTTTAGAAACAGCGTTGTAAAATCTAAACTATCCATCCAAATGTTACGATCCGTAGCGAACATTTTTGTAGAACTATTTGAGATGCATAGCGTTGCCATGTTTTATCTACCCATGTTTATTTACGCAGCGCACGCGAAGATACCTCTCCATCGATTGATTCTTTTCCGACTTCATCATTGTTAATCTTAAAATATTCACAAATAAGACATCCAACTCTATCCATTAGTGGACGCTAATAAAGTACGTTCAGGAGTTACNTTTGAGAAAATCTCATCGATAACATTCTTCCCCCCCCCCAAAAAAAAAAAAACAACAACAACTGATTATTGGATTCTCTTTGATATCAACGAACGCTGTTGGTTGGCGAGCGGTTCGGGAACGAGCTCAACGAACTGTCTGGTTCTCAGTTGAAGCACAGATGAAATTTAGGAGCCTGCGAACAATTTCATCCCCACCGTACACCAATTAAGTCTATTAACAGTTAATTCGATGGAATGTCTCTGGCATAGAAAACAAGAAACGTTCTTGACAAAATGATCTAAAATTTTTATGGACTCGTCTTCAAAATTATTTCAAGTGAAATACAAAGTATGGTTAATATTGTTGAAATACAACAGCTTTTTTTAGTTAGAGTGTACCACTGACATGACTTACCGTAGACTAAACAGAGAATTTAGGATTATGAGATGATTGTCGTGTAATGTCTCTTGCGATGTGCATATGACTATAAATAAATACAAGAGCATGAAAACCATTAAAATTGGCAATTAATCAGTAGATGAAGAACTTCACCCGCATGGCTAGTGACTATCAAGCTCATTGATGTGTCCGCCACAGTTCAGTTGCGTCACGTGAGGCGTAATGTGGAATCCACTGAACGCACAATCTTCGTGACCAAATCGTAGAAGTAAAAATTAAACAAAGGCTATAAAGAGCATTGTTTTCAAACACATAACCTAAACTTATTTTTTTTGTTTACTTTTGGCCAGCTTTTTGCCTCTTGCCCCTCTCCTGTGCGCCGGGAAAAATGAGCCAGTAATATAACTGAAAGTTGTACACGTTTATTGTGGATCAACAGAGACAACTCCCATATCCGTGACTGATTTACAACTCAAAAATATTTATTCACCACTCACAAATAAACTTTTGTTATGAAGTTTCCATAGGAACAACTTTTTACGAAGTAAAGTGTACATTTATTTTGTTTTTGCTAAATATATCTCGATTCTCTCTGTATTTAATGTTGTACATTATAATTAGGACCTCGGAAAAAGCATTGGTCAGATAACACTACAAATTGATTACATCGCGTAGGATACATTTGGTGAAGTACCAACAGGATTTTTGTTAACTTCGTCATTGTTCTGATATTGACTAACGTCTAATATTGTAAAAAATATTATTCAGAAAATTTAACCAAGATTTGAGAGGTTTCACTTAAAACACTTACTAATTCGTTCCATCAGATTCTGTCCAGATGGAGAATTAGAATACAAGTTCAGTTACATGTAGGGGTTATCCGCATTTTTAGGCTGATACAATGAGAACAGTCATATGCGGCAGTTATTATAATTAACTGAAACTTTAAGTAGTCGGAATACGTGAGAGTTAATTAGAATGTATTATCAAGGGTAATGGACTCCGATTAAATATTTCACAAATAATAAATTGAGTGATTATAGTCCATGAAACCATTTCATTCCAATATACTCCACGAAACTGTTGACTCATGAACTCATTCCCGCGAACCCGTTGTAAAAAGTGACACGTTGGGAAAATTTCGCATTTTTTGAGAAACAATGACTGAAGATAAATATTTTCTGGAAATGAGTTATTGATACCACAATGTGTCAATATTTCAACTCTATGTGGGGAAACAACGACAATATTTATATATCTTCCCTTTTGCGTTTTATGGTGGTTATTTCCTTGTAGCATTGCCACTCAAGATCCAAGCATATAGGAATTGTGGTGAACCTCACTGCCAGGTTAACAGATTTACAGGTCTGTGGGTCTCGCAAATTGAATGTCAAAGGTAGAATGGGCCTAGAGGCAAGCGTGGTGGCGCAGTTGGTGAGCGCATCAGCGAGTTAAGCTAATGGTCCCGAGTTCGAATCTCAGTCCCGTCTCCAATTTTCATTCATCATAACATTCAACATAACTAAAGATCCACTTCCATGGTGCTACAACATCAGATGCACGCGATAGTTTGCGAGTAGTGTTTGTTTGCGGTAGACACAAATGGGTCATTTCATTTAGCGCAATGCCTATACGTAGCAGCGACAAAACTTCATATGCTTGTTCCCGACAATTGCTGAATTTACGCATGCATTAATGCTTCTTCAAAGTTGCTATTTGTTCCCGCTCTTCTCTCCGCTTCTCCTCCTCCGCTGCACCCGAGGCGGCATATCACCAATGAGTGAGATGAGCACACTCAGAGAAATCTCCGAGACGGCCTTCTCCCCGCCCCCGTCTTTTCCTTTCACGCTGTCCGCCGCCGCAGACGGCTGCTGCCTCCTTTCGCTGCCAGGACGAGCGGTTTGAAGGAGAAGGGTGCTTATTTATTGTACCTCTCGTCTCCGCAGACTTCCGCACGCCCAGCCACCGACTCCGTGGGTCAGTGAGCTGCATATTGCGATATTGTATGTAGAAAGCATTCACTGATTCACAATACGGAGCAAAATATCAACCCACGTTTCTTTTACCACTACAATTACATACGGTGTAAACTACTACATAACTAATGCGACGCCCACGACCGTCAGCACGCATGGGTGCTCAGGCAAATGTCATTAAGATACTTCACAATCGTTGAATAAAAAGTGCATCGCAGACAGGAATCCCGATCATTGAAACGGTCATCCCTCAAAACTTTACTGCATGTTACGAAGTAATATTCCGAAAAGAGTGTAGGAAACTATAACTAAGCAGGAATATGCAGGGCACCGTCTTGTCCCGGCCACCAACTTTCTATTAATCACACGCGTACGTAGCAGTGTTGATTTTAAAGAACCGCCGGAGGAGAAAACCACCATCTACCGAGTAAGGAACGGGAAGTGCAAGTGAAAACTCAAGACAGAGTGTCTACACCACAGACGGAACAATTTCCCCGGGAGAAAGGAAAATCACATAATAAACATCTCACGGAATACATTACAACTGTTTACGAAATTTATAACATATTTTTTCAACAAATATCTTCACTTTTGACACGTTTATCAAGGGAACTTCCTAGAAACCAAGAGGTTGCGTAAAACAGGAAGAAATGATATTGATAAAATTTTTGGTATAAAAATAGCTATTATAAGCAATGGCTGCTTCGCGCAAAAACTGGGGCATTACTCATTTCCGCAAAAAAATTATGTAATCTTGTTAGGAACCTATACGCTACAATTTACCATCTCAATTGTTTAATCAAATGAAGTAAGAAAGTATTTTTTGTCATAAAATTCCGTATATTTGCAAAACGCTTGTATATAAAATATTTTTTCTTAGTTTGAAATAAAATTGTTCGTTGCTTAGGAATAAAATTGTGAGTGATACTTATTTGTTTTGAAGAAACACATATTAACAATCGCAACAGAAAACATGATCATTGTGTTAATCATATTTGCCCATATTGTCAACAAAGTCGGTATATGGGCATCCTCATGCAGTATTTCTCCTTGTTCTCTCATTCCTGTTTGTCCAGATGAAGACACCTCTCGGCCATACCCCATACCCACCACAGATAGATGGGTGCAAATCTATTATGTATATTAGAGCCGTCATCTTCTGACTGCAATCTTTTTCATAACACACCTTTTTTCTATCACTAATTAACAAACTTTCGGTGACCAGATGAGAGGTACCATAATATCAGTGCCTAATGGACTGCTTAAGCATGCAGGTAAATAAAGTTGACTTAATAACCAATTGTGCAAGATAGGTAACAAGCAACAGAGCAAACAAGTTATGTAAGAGTTTTACATTTCGTCTTCTCTCAGGAAGTGTAGAAATGCACATAATGTGACAATGGGATTCACCAAAGATTTGTTTATATTATCAAAAAATATACAGACCTAAATACAAAAATTATTAATTTCATACGAAATTATTTGACATAAAGTCAATAAATTACGTTCGACCTCCTATTAATATATAATCAAATAATTTCACTGATATTTGTAAGACTTTTTTGGACATCATAAAATGTTACTTCGAAATTTTCGGGATTTAGGACTCGCATATTATCTGTTCCAGTTTTCATAATCTGATATAAGCAGCCAGTGCTTACATGTCGTGACAATGGACACCGATGTACTGAAAGCAGTCTTTTGTTTTCGCGAATCGGAATGCTGTAATAGCATGGTTTCTCTTTTCATCGTCCAAATGACAATACTACTATTCAGTGCTATTTCCCCTGATGGATCGCCGCGTACTTTCCTATTCAGTCCGTGACAACCATCTGCACGAAGACACTAAATCTTTCGTGCGCAATCGTTACCAATCACTTGCAGAGTTTGGCACCGGAGGCATACTGGCTATGTGAGCACACCAGACGCGTCTGGCATGGTACGCCATCACTTGCCTTGTCGCCTAGCTGAAGGCAAAAGGTGAGGGGAAAACTTACGACACAAGTTGATCGTGCGACCGGACAGTCCGCGAAGTGTGCCTGGTCATTGAAGACTTTGTTCAAAAGTGTTTGAAGCTGTCTGGACGCGAAAAGCATTATCGCTGAAAGCGGCAATTTGTCCACCGTTTCCACTCCTATCGTAACGCACAGGATGACATAATACAATAAAGCAATGTGAGAGATGGGTCAAGAACAGATGAAGATCTTTTTGAATACCGTCATCGTATTCGCGTCCTGTTGAGCTTAATCACTGAAGTGACCTTACCCTCAACGGAGCTTTCGATTATGCAATGTTGAGAAAGAGGTGACTACACAAATACACAAATTTTAAGGATATACGAGTATGTACATTTACTTTTGACTGTCTGTATTCGTTTAAGGTCAGAATTCTTAGCCATACTTTTAACATTTACCTCGAAGACAATAAGACACAATACACGAAGACTTCCTTTAGTTCATTTTTACTCATTTGGATATTTTTTGTTCATCTCTATTTTCCATTCACGTGTATCGCGAAATGTTCAGAAAGATATTGTGAATCGCGACAGTATTTGCTGAAATGATTTTTGATTGACTTTTTTGTATATATAGCCTATTATCTTATATCGATGCCGGAATTCACCACTAATCGGATCTATATTGGCATGAGGTTCCTACAAGTCTGTAAACGAAATTCCCCCTCACCGAATATATTAGAGTTAATTTACAGGAAATAAAAGATAAATCAAAGTCAAGATACATCAATTACCTCTTGTGACGGGAAATATATCATACAGGCTACTGGTATACTTGTTTCATTCCCGCGAATATCACAAAAATAATGTGGATTTATTTAAACCACACACACTGTTTTTTCTAGACCTCACCAGACGCACTCGGAGGGTAAACAGTCCCCCTTGAGCACCCGACACGGAAGACAGTACTTTGTGAAAACCTGCTCTTGTTCCCGAGAGAGGAAAAACTAACGATCGAATGTGCGTATGCACTTACATGACAAAGAACGACACTGTGTCATCTCGCTTTAGAGTTGAAGTGTTTACGTTCATATGAATCCCATTTCTTAAAACTTAGACAAAAAGTAGATCATTATTAGACAAAAAATATGCTACGATTATTTTGTTGAGTGAGGTTTCACGTGCAGCAATTTTTTGCCTTAAGCGACAACTAGAAAGTACAGGCTATATCATGCATTAGTTTGTGATGGTATGTTGAACGCATAATTTATAGCAAAACTCTCACCTGAAGAGCCTAAGTATATTATTTAGTGCTCAGCCAACAAGTTGTTAATTTTTTTGTCTTGAAAGATATTTTTTCGGCTATCACTTATTTGGCTTCTGCATTTAACAAAAATATTTTTCATTTTTTCCTCCTGTAATATTGGTTACAATCACTATCAAATTGTGTTATATTCGTCTTCCTTGAATATATTAAGTCATTGACGATTCCTCATAAAAAAGTATTAGAAATTAATCCCAACTTATTATGATAACCAGGTTTCCATTAACCACTCTTAAATGTGAACTAGATTGTTTGCAATACGAGATGGGGGAAAGAGCAAGCTGAATTTATCAGAATACTAGAATTGAAAGATACAATTACTTACACAATATTGAGCAATTTATTCAATACATACATTTTGTTGGTGATGAAATTGACGTTACTCATCCCTCTAACCACATTGAGGAGAAGAGTGTTTGGGAAGGAGTGTTAAGGTGCTGGGAAGTCTACAGGTACCGTACCAGCATTTGTCAAAAATGGACAAGGTAAACCCCCAGAATCGCAGATTCCCACTCAAATGTACATTGGGAGTCACTTAACACAAGTAACTTTAATTAAAAATGAATTGATTTGCAGCATTCATAGAAAAAAATGCGTCTATTAAGCGTGAATTAACCAATTATTCATTCCAATTATACATTTACATCAGTCAAATAGTGTGTCAATTTTTTCATTTCATGGAAATGAATTAGAGACTCACGGTAAAGGCGTAATAACACGGGACAACTAGGTGCAGGAAAATTACACAAGAGTAGCGTGATAAATAGTGCGAACCTAGTAATAAGACGTTTCAAAACGTTTAACTGCTTTAAGTATAAATAGATATCTCTTCCGCGTATGTAAGAGATTTATGACGATACTCAAATTACAATGCATTATTCGGGAGTTCAACGAGAGAGTTTCGTAAAATCCTCTATCTTCTCAAAAAGAAAGAGTTGATATGAAATAAGTTCATTACAAAAATTTGTCAATCTAACAAGATAAAATCACAAATACGTTACGATTGAAGTCTATTAATTTGGTGCAAAGCAAAAAGGAGAGAAGAAATTTATATATATATATATATATATATATATATNATATATATATATATATTGTATTTACAATATTCGTGATATTTTCATCTAGATCAGTCAATTTATCAAACTACAATAATGAAATACATGAATTCTCGGATAGTTCTACTGGTTTATTTCCATCGTGCGAACATTCTACTATCGAAATATATACCTCAACACGTGTTGACTAGTGCTTGACCATTCGCCATCCTTTACGATATCACGTATTCAGAGCGAGTCGAGAACACGAAACGCATGCTACGACATGAATAGTGAGAGAACGAGCAACAACATTCTCTCATTCCTTTTCAGATTGACGACGTTCTCACGGAAAGAATAAATATATCATGCAGCTTTCGACACAGTTATGCATAGAGAACTAATATACCCTGTGCAGTTTCCTTCTGAAAATTTAGAGACATTATGGAGATGCAAATCGAACGGAAAAACAAAGATAAGGGGCTCAAATTTTCATACACAGATTGATAATTTTCGCAATATCTTTACTGGCAGAAAAGATGGACTTTTTAGTTAGCTTCCATCACGGTATTTTATAATCATTGTTGATACGAGTCAATTTTACAGTAAAAAGTTCTTGATACTGGGTGAAGTAACGATTCCTGTACAGTAATTTAACATGTCTCGCATTGTCTCCGGTCTAGAACTCAAAAGTAAATTCCTTTAGCCCTATCCGGATTCCGATGTGGTTCTGTGGTGTGTTGAAAGAGAAATATATGATCATGATGTTTGTTTCAATGCAAACCTCTAAACTAGTCTTTCGAAACTAATCATCCATGGAATACTAGGGTCTGTTCATTCAGAGATCCCGTGAAGCAAATGTATCACTTCAAAATGTTTACCGGTTCATTTTGAGTCAAACCTAACTCTGTAAAACCGTAAGGGATTTTTCTTGAACGAATTAACGCAACAATAATGAATGTTGGCAATTCAATTAATTTACTTAAAAACAACAGTGAAAATAAGTTCTACAACCATTACTCCAAATCTAGCCGTCTTGACTTCAACTTCATTCTGTTTGCGGTTGAAATGAAAAATAACCATGAACGTTCCCAAAGAAAATAATTATTGATGAATGGAATACCGAAGCCATTCAGGGTTGTAAAATATGCCCCCGAGTAGAGGAGGTGGGAGCAGCGGAAATGCGACATAGCCCACTCACACCCACCTCCTAATTTATGTGCCTCGGACTCCAAATGGTCACAAGTCGGCGAGATTAATGTATTTAAGCTATTTATTCAGTTTACAGTGCGGATCCAAGGGAAAAATTGATCGAATAAAGTAATGGGAAGTTCGGGTAGCTGCAGATTAATTTGGATTCATAATCTTCGCCGAGGAATATCTCAGTTTCCCGTGTAAATTTATTTTGGAAAACGGTACCCTTTTGACTTTAAAATGTCAAATTAAGACACAATTGATTAACTTGTCAATTTTGTATCAAATCCCAGTAGAGATTAGAAATATGGAGATTTTTAAGCATGATGTTCATATTAGTCCTAAACACCTTTTTTTGCCTACAAGTTTCGAAATTTTTGAAATTGAAAAGCTGAAAACTTGAATGGTACGTGGTCAAAAACTTAGAAAGAAAATTTACTTATTTTATGTCTTTTGACGAGGTTCAGGACATGAGGTATGCTCTTCCACATAACCGTTGGACTTGAGAGAGAGATGTTGGGTTGTGGGGGAACTTCTAGTGCCGAACCGACATTTGTCTGGAGGTGAGGGAAATCCCAACTGAAAACCTCACCTAGATCGGCCGAGCAGGGATCGAACCCACCCTCTACCGCCCAGCGGGATCGTGGAAGCGAAGACGATGCCACTAGACCACCGCTGTCGGTACAGTTCTTAGATGAAAACAACTATGGCAGGTCAAACCTGCAAACCTCGTGCTCGAGAGGTGAAACGCGATTTGCGGAATTAAAGAGGTAGATTCAGGGAACTTAGTAATTTGTAGTATAATTAGCAATTTCATCCGAAAATCCTAGTAATCTGATCCAGTTATTCCGAACCTGTGGTCTACGGACTCCCGAGAAGGATAGGGATAATAGAGTTAACCAACATTTTCATCGCATAAAACAGGAAGACTACGAATTATTGGAATCATTCATTTAATCCTATGATTTCGCTTTTATAACTTCACAAGAAAACGGGGGTTGGTGTGGAGTTTCGTAGGATAGTATGAACGTGCCAGGCGCTAGATACGCACACATCCATTTACGAAGGTTTTAATAATGTTGTCTATTCTGTTTACATTAAAAAGTAATTGATGAACTATGGTGTAATAAAAACTGCGAATGATAAATAGTATCCTTTAATTTCAAACGCAGTATTTGAAGATTTGTCTCTAGTTTGACTAGCGCTCTCTAGCTTTGAGCCAATTTTCGCTGAATAACTCTCCTAATTGTTCAGAAAAATAAAGCAAATTTTGTACTGTTTTTCCTTTTTTCTGTATTAAATTTGTTACACGTGCTTTTGATGTCGACTTCATTAAAAATTACATGGGTGTATATTAAAAAACCGTCCCTACAGTGGCTTTACCCATCAGAGCTCGTACAACTTCAAGATGATTTTTTCAAATATTAACCCCAAAAGCTCCAAATTCTACGAGTTAATAAATAAATTATTGTTTAAATTTTTGAAAATTCAGGACATTCAAACCCGTCACCATGCTACCATAAACCAGGGCAAGTCTGTGTGCCAATCTTGGCTGTCGTATTCCATTCCATCTGCAGTTATCTTTATGAAGCAAGAAACAGTCGTCTATCGGTTACAGGGGTGCTCACTTCCCCTTTCGAATGCTCAATTCTTCCTTATGACAGTGTGTCACGATCGGTTGGATGAGTTGTAACGTTACATCATACGTGTCGCGACGGACCACACCTACTTCAAGACTGAACACGTGGATTCAAACGCAAAGTTTTACATTTTGTGTTATGGAACTGGTTACATAATTTTTCCATTATGAAACAAAATATGGAGTTTTGTCACACGTTATTTCTGAATTAAAATGCGATTGAAACGAGAGTTGGACTCACCCTGCGATGTGATTACATTGGTGTGCCATAGAACTACTTCCTTACATTACGCAGGGTTGATTTGAACGTAGAATTCAATACAAAATCT
Organism: Laupala kohalensis; assembly: GCA_002313205.1. Classification (NCBI taxonomy): domain Eukaryota; kingdom Metazoa; phylum Arthropoda; class Insecta; order Orthoptera; family Trigonidiidae; genus Laupala; species Laupala kohalensis. The sequence continues at coordinate 1,834,973 of NNCF01126387.1, read as the reverse complement.
TTATCAATTAAAAGTTTCGTAAATATATGAAAAGTAGATAGTGCATCATTAACTATCTTCAGTTTTAACTTTCCCATAGTATCTTCTCTATCATAAATTATCGATACTTTCTAATAAAATGTAACCCCTCTGAACTCTAATGAAATGTAACCATTGTATATCAGAGGTCATCAATATGCGGACTGCCCGCAGTTCTCCAGCGGAGGCTTTTAACCACAAAATTAATAAAACAGTGGAATAACGCAGAATATTTAAAAGATCTGCCAATCTTCTGATATTAACCATATCTATATAGTGTGAGTTAATGAACACGAAAGAATGAAAGACAAAAGTCATTAACATATTTCCACATTAAGTTGAAATAACATCAATGTACGTGTCACTGAAAGCAAAACCTTATTAAGATAGTACAGAATTATAGGAAATGCATAAGTACTGTAAGTAAAAATAAATTTAGAAAATTATGACGTTGGTTATTTACTTCATTATCTTTACATCGTATTTCTAAGACTTTTTGTATGTATCCCTTTTCCGCCCGTTATACTCAATCAGTTGCTAAAACTTCGTCTCAAAAGTTATTATCTGGAAACTTAATGAAAGATGGTGCTTCTGCTTGAGAAAATAAGAAGCTATTACAAACAAACGCGTCAACTCCTTCTTCTACGGTTCAGCGCCGTTACGATGCCATGTGGATACTGCAATTTGCCAGCAAATGAAGGTCTATCCTTAAAGCCGGGACTCCACTAGAGGCATAACAAGTGGAGACCCTGCCACGGGTCGAGGTTTGCCGCGACTTGAAGTAAATAAGGCGGTCGCACGGCGAGCCGTTCAGTGTCTGTAACGTGTCCGTGCTCAAAGGTGCCTCAGTGAGAGCCGTGCGCGCAGTTGAGACGGCTGTGATGTGCTCGATACGCGGAGAAATGAATAACGAAAAATGTGTAGAAGTAATTCAGTTATATGAACGCCACATAATTTTGTGTGATTCGATTTCTCCAAATTATTATAATAAATCATTAAAGGAAGACGCAGGGAAAATAATTAGTGATAAATTCCAACTACCCATTTCCGAATTAAAAAATAATAAATGCAAGAATCATGTCGCTGACGAAAAAGTTCTTTGATCCACTGTCGATGTTTTCGTTTCTGTCTTTCTCTTTTGTAGTGATTAATTACTATTAAAGTTTCAGCGACTCTACGTGCGTCCGGGACCTTGGCTAGTGAAAAACTGACTCAGGTTGCGTCCGGCTGCCTATTCCTATAAGTTGTTCAAGTGGAGATGCATGAATTTGGCGCAGCCTGCGGCACGCTCAGGATGAGGTAGCTCGTCTCGAGGCTGCGCAAGTGGATTCCCGGCTTACGATCGTTCATCTCAAATATCTCCTTCGCGGATCAAGATATCGTAATGTTGTTTTCACTAAGTGGTGACATGGAGCTAATCATTTGACGTATTAGCTTTCCAGATGCTGAGATAATGACATCTTCCTAAAAATTTTAAATGCAACTTTGTATTCCTTCGGCTCCACTTTAAAGAGAAAACACAAAGATATAATTTATTGAATTTGAACCAATAACAGCGGATAAAGAGCACTGTGAATATTTAAATATTCCGAAATATAATGAATGGGAAGAGAATAACATTCCTCGCGCCGAAGAAGGTTCTTCCGGATTTTCGCTAAAAGTGCTTATTCCCATTAATAATATCACAAAGGATAAAAGTTATACGCATGTAATTCAAGTTCTTCCCAACGTAACAATGTAACTGAAACCCTCTTCTGTCATTATGATAGAAAACAACCACAGCATCGAATAAACAAATTGATGAAACTCTCACATATAGGCGGATAGAATTCTCCAGAAAGTCATCAGGGATACTTTTCTGCATTTGGCCGAATATCAAATTGGCTTTCAGTCAAAGTTGCTGTGTTTCTGGAAACAATCCAAGTTCAAGTGATGAACCTCACTAGCGTGTGACTAGACTGAAGATTCTAGAAACCAAATGTTATTAATGGAATAAACCGATTACTTAATTAAAGTTCAATATATAAAGTGAGTTACGTAGCATGTAATGGTTTATAGTGTATTGTGTGTCAGAGTATTCAATTCTGAAGAACTTAATAGTTCCAGTCATTTTGGCCAAGTAATAAAAACAAGAAACTCAGGATATTCCTGAAAATTCTTATCTTATCAGTCTTTAGATTTTACGAAAATATAGAACTGTGCCCTACTAAAACTAAGTATTTTCCTTTAAGAAATATTGGTTTCTTAAGGTCCAGCTGTGCATAACGGAAAAACAATGAAAGGATGTAGCAAAATGAGAAATTAATTGAGCTTCTAAGAGAAAGCGATTGAAAGAAGAAACATCGAATATTAAAGGCTAAATAGTTAGATGTAACAGGTTGGAGCGGTCCTTGTACTTTTAAGGATGTAGATTGATTTCGCTCATCCATCTATGAGCTGAATAACCCGGGAGAAGAGACTGTGAAACATTGTGAAATCCAAACCATCCGGCACACCAGTCTTTCCCAGCCCTTTCGCTAAAAGTCATCCCTTTAAATATGTCACGTACCTTTTCCAAAACGTCTGTATTATGCATATTAAATCCCTAGGAAGTATCGTGTTGAGGCCATTTTCTATCGAAGCAAATAACAGATTTAGCCACGATAAAAAGAAATTAATAAAACAGCAAAAAACTAAAAAGCTAAAATAAAGCTTAAAAATCATCCTGTATGAAAAGAATAGAAAGTGCCTATGGGTTTCCCCATTCATTGTTTCTAGATGGCATCATCCAACCATGTGTAAAGCTTATGGGTTGATCAATGGAGTATCACGCTCAATGAAAAATATATCCCAAAAAATCAACCCAACGAAGAGGACAAACTAATATTTTGATAATTTTCTGTTTGGTTATCTAACTTTTCACTTGTAGAATAGGAATTCCAACGAGGCTGGTGAGATATTGAAATATTAAATATTTCAAGTTTACCGCAAGAATATGTTAGAACTTCTCATTTATACACTGATCTAATCAAGCGCATTTTTCTTCTCTTCTTGTTCTTCGAGGTAGGATTTAAAAATTAACGAAATGTCTGAAAAGTTTTATAACAATGTAAACTGTTTGATTCGATACATCCGCTAGAAGCTCAATGACCATGAAACCAAACTATGATTTTTTTTCATTGAATATATATTTTTGACTTTTTACAAGCATACGACAAAAAACTTGCACAAACAATTCACCAATGCACAAAAAACTTGCACAAACCAATGAAATTTTCGTATCACATTCAAATTACATGTAGAACGAGATCTTACACGTGTTTCATTCAAGTGGAAAATTAATAAAAACACAAAGGTAAGTTCTCGACTTCTAAAATAATTCTCAACATGTAAGATAGCACGTATAAATTATTTTGCTAAAGTGCAGATAAATCTTTGGGCTTCCAGTTTTCGATCTTCTAATAAGATGAGAAGACTCACTCTTCGGACGGCGATTACGAAAGTGAAAGCTTATGTGGTTGTTTAACCGAACGTCGTTAAACGAGTACTGTCTGTTGGAAACTATTCCACAAGTGGCACAAGGGAGAGAAAGGGTCGGGCCAATACATTTCACCGAGCGATGCGTGGACGGAGGAATGTGCCTTCATCTGACACGAGAGAGTTTCGTTTCAAAACTAATTTGATTGATGTACTTTCCTCATTTAAATTTTATCCCAAAGCATGGAAAATAATCAGAAATAACAAACAGTCAAATCGATTTAAGTGAAATGTTTAACAATCACAGCAATAATTACCGACAACAATTAATCCTCCACATATATTTGCTGGGTATTCTCTTACCTCCTTTGACTAAAACTCTTACGAATGATCGTGTTAAGGAGTTAAATAATGTGTGGCGTTCGGTCGTAAAACACGGTAACTAACTGGTAACATGTTGGTAACTAAGAGCAGTTCTCTAGAAAACGACCACACGTATCAAATGCTTCATGAAAAGTGGACTTTCTTTTAAAGCAAGTGAATAAATAAGAAAGAGGCGAAGAAGACATCGTACAGGGTACGTAGCTTGTGACACGCACAATGAGAAGATAGGCAACTAGGAAGTTCATTATGGGAGACTTGTACCACCATAATGATAGGTAATAGGTATGAAAATATGAAGTTGAACACACATTCAATTGTGTGACTGATGAAATTAAAACCCTGACCCGATTTACTGATGATTATTTCTAAAATCTACAGAACCGTAACAAGAATTGTTTCAAATTATGCACTGCATTATATTCTACTAGTCTTATTTCCTTCATGTATCGATGTTAAAGCACTCTCCGGTCTCTGGCTGAATCATACATACGAAGGACTTCCTAAGGAGAAGTAATGCCTGGTTGACACGGCGGCGAACCTGGTCTGAAGATTGTAATACCTCGAGCTGTGGGAACGTTAGGACTCCTTATAGGTTGAGGTGACTCGGGGTGGGTAGATATTTCCTACGGAATGTAAGTAAGTGCTCGAACAGCAGAGGCTCGTGACACGACGGATGGCAGTATGGTTCTATACTTCAGGTCCGTACATTGTTTGGCAAACAGAGCGCCGAGGGAACGGTGCGAGATCAGAAATCGACGGACCACAAGTCCACTTATTCGAACCTCGATCCACTCAGACGTCAGAAACTCTCGCTTTTTTTGTGGGAACCACAGATCCTTTACTATAACTTTGCAACACGAGAAATTACCACTTTGCTGTCAGGAAGTAGTAAACTAAACTGGTTCACTTCACTCTTGTGGTTCTGGGATTGACCGGCGTACCATGCTATTGGATTTTCCGAATACATAGATAAAATCTTATGTGAGACTGATTACAGACTTTATTAAATTCCATCTTCGTAGAATCTATATCAGCGGTCCCGTGAGCATGTCGAGTCTTGTTTTATTGAAGAAGACACATCACTCCCAGGGAGATATTCATAAATATATTGATTTAATTTTATTCAAAACAATAAATGTTTTCTATCGTATTATTTTCTTTCTACTTCGCCTACCAATAGTTTCCTTCTAGTACGTTTAGGATTTAGAAGCACAATAATGGATTCTTCCGCCGTTCTTCGAAACTGCTGACCACATCGGAGCAAAAGCATTCAGTGGGAATGAGTTGTGAGGTAGAGCGTACAATACTCCGTGCGAGAAGGAGCCCATTGGCATCTCGTCTCAGTCAAAACGCGGCGCTAGCTCCGGTCACTGGGCCATGGAGAGACGAAACTCGCTTCATGCCGTCTCACCTCGCACGGAATTCCCATGCATTCCGCAGACAGTGAATGATACAAATACCAAGCGGAGTGCTTCATTTTGCGAGAAAATAGTTGGTGACGCAAAACCTCGAGAACTATTAGATACATCCATACGAACTATTTCTCATTTGAAATTGTCCATTTTGATATTGTCGTATCACAACGAAAAGAACTGTTTAACCATAAAAACGTACCTCAATTGTTATTTCATTTAACATCAATGATCTTTTAAATAAATATAATAAAGTATGGAACAAAAAATAAATATTAAAAGTTCCATTTGGTTTAGAGGAGTAATTATTGTTTCCAGTATAATAAGACAAAGAATATTTACATTAACACAAATATCACGGAACAGTGTGGATAAATATGTGATATTTTTCTTTTGTGTTTTGTTAGAGTTTTCCGTCTGTCAAAGGTATAAATGACCTGTCGCGAAAATTTTGACCTCGGGTTCACGAAGAGTTTCATGTAATACAGAAAGCAATTCCAACATCGTACTCCTTAATCAAATCTCTTCTGAAAGTCTGGCAAACATGCCATTGATCTCCGTGACCGGAGATAAGGTGTTTGCGAAAAGAAATCTTTGGGATCTTCCAGACCACACGGTAGAAGCAACACTTTTTGTGAATGAAAATACATATTAGACACCATATATTCTTACATATATCAATTAATAATGAATTTAATCACAACCGAGTTTTCAATAAGTAAAATAAAACTAAATTAAAATTACGTACATTTATTGGTTACAATGTTTATTAATAATTTGATTGTCTAACTTGAACACTACAATAGACAATTTTGAGAGCAAAGTAATTCCAAAGCGTTATTCTTGGAGTTGCCAACGCGAACTGCAAGTTTACTGCCTAGGAATTTCGTACTTATCACACCTACAAAAGTTTCACTTCAAAACGATACTCCAAAGTTCACACGCGGCTGAGGCGTGTTTGTGGAGCTAATGCTCCAACAATTCAGTTCGATAAGCTGAAGCCTCAGAACCTCTGACAAAGTCCGGATCGTGTCTGATTGGAGAAAATGCGTCCCTCTCTTAATCTTTCGTAGGCAGTCCGATCTTTCAACCTCCAAGCCCTATCGCCACGCCATTCATCCCGCGTCCGACCCGCGCCGACTGCACCGCGTGCCAGCAGAGTCGCGTCGGCAGCCACCATCTCCAAAAGCGTGCTTTCCCCCTCTCTCCACTCACCGCGAGACACGCATCCAAGATCGGAGATCCCGCAACCGAAGTTCCGTTTTCGGACCTTCCCTGCATACATTGCTGAGCGGAAGAACTCCCACGTCGCGCCTGACCACTGGTATCTGATCTCACCTTTCTTTTCCTCCAGTCGCCGCTTCTTCTGGAGTTCCGCGCCCTGAGGGAACTGCGACGGACGCAATCCGTTGCGAAAGAAAATACAAATTATTTCTTACACGATGTCGTGTAATTCGAGTTAGTCGCTTTGGAACTGGTTTCTCTCACGTCGATACATATATTAACCGCTGGGCACACAAATACGGGGCATTAGAGGAAGTTTATTCAGCATAATTCTAATGTGGGAGTATTTTACTTCTCAAAGGGAAATTTTGAGAATTTTTCCTTTCTATATACTTGTTCCAGGGTACTTACGGTTATTTGCCATTTGGAATTTGTACATGGGTGTGAAACACGTGTTCGAGTATCTGCAATGATCGGTTGCGGCGCCACTTCTTTTTCTCTTCACTCAAGGGAAAGCGGCTCCCGCTGCCACAAGAACGATGCGTAATTGTCGTGGATTAGCGGTTCATTACCGCTTATTGAGAAACGAACCTCCAGGTCTCTTCCTTCGTGACGAGACAAATTTAACGCTAGCTTCATAAAATGCATTTGCAAATGTCCGTTATCAAATTGCATCTGAAAGATGTAACATTCACTCACTTTTTATTTATTGACATTCCGTTGGCAAAAATGAAATTTTAGTGAACTGTGTTTACTTTTTTTGGGCGAGTGTAATTCATTCATATTTTTCAAATACACATATTATATATGTGCACTTTGTAGATCAAAAAGGATTATTTTTTAATTTTATCACCTCTGATCGAGTTTGTAATTCTCTAACTTCAAAATAATATCTGAATTTGGTCTAAATTACAAAGTCTAATGTAACCCAACTGACTTTACTATATCCTCTAATATTCACTAAAGTAAGTAATACAAATAACAAATTTCGTGTGCTTTTCAAAGATATCTATCCTGACATTCAACAGCTAGTAAATCATCCCGCCGGACTTTATGGTGTATCGATTGTACAAATTTAAATCAATTATTTTCTGGAAATTAATCACGATAATGACCCCTCTCCCAATTTCGGTCCACTCACGGGACACTGGTTTTTTTTGTCCGGTTTTAGGGCTCGTCAACGCCAAGGTAATTAGAGCCCTGTAACGATGGCACTATTGATGGCATCATCGATGATGTATGATTATGTGACGGAGAACCCAAACGCATGCATACTTTTCACTTAAAAAAGGAATCCTACCATCTGTCTAATGGGACAAGAGCTCGTGACTACGTGTTTCAGGAGAAGATATATACAAACATATGTTCTCATACCTTTTGTACATGATGAGTGTTAGAATGATGGTTGATGTGTGTTGCTGTAATTGCTGATGAAGTAGCGTAATCATGGAACTGCATTGGGTATCAACTAAGTCCAGAGGATAGTAACATTCATTATCGGCCTAGTCAATAAACTTTTATGCCTAAACGCAACCTATTTCTACCTTTCAACATAATGGCAAAGAACATCCCAATCATATGTACTCATACATGATTGATGGTGGTGTTTCTAGGACATTTCTAGGTTTTTTGGAAATATTTGATATACTGCAACATATTATAACGAGTTTCACCCCTGTTCACTTCTTACACTTTTTTATTGTCATGGGATGAGTGACTAAATGATTAGACTTTTTTTAAAATTACGAATTTCTATTATATTTTTCTTCTGTTACAAAAGAAAAAAATCATGAAAAATATCAGAGGGAGATTTTGTCATAATTAAGGTTCGTAATGAAAAATACTTTAAAAACATGCGAACTAGGCTATGAGCAGCAGAATGGATTTGTGAAAGCAACTTCAGAAGATCCCAACTGAAGGAGATCATTAAAAAAATGGTTTGGAATTTGTTCGAGACTCGAGCTTTGGTAAATGCGTCAAAACAATGAAGGTTTTTGTTGAGATCATGCATTGAAATATCCGTGTTGAAATTGGTTACGTCTCTTATGAATTGCTGGTTTGTAAAGCTCCTAACTCCTCCTCCGGTGTTGCTTTGGATATGAAGATTTTTGGGAAATATAGAATTTCTGGAAACATCTATGGCTCATTGAAAAGCACCCATTCAAGGCAGAATGAAATAAATGATGTTCTGCAAAACGCATGCTTACCCGGCAATTCACCGCGATTATCTTCACTAACGAAAACACTTCAATTACGTCACGAACGCAAAGAGAGGAAAGTGAACCAGAACTGTCTTTGCGCCATAGCATTCGTTTCTCAGCAAAGGAGGGACTCCTGGCATTTGCGAACATCTTCCAGCTACTGTACACTCTACTCACTAGAACAATGGTGTGCCTGTCTCTATAGAGAGTAGTTATAAAGGAACAGAGTATGATGGCAGCTTGCAAGCGCTGTTGCATCTCACTTTCTCCGACGCACACAGAACTGCAAACACTGAAGGTGTCTTGAGTAGAGATGGGCACAATACATAAGGGGACCCTGGTGCTCAATCAGTGCACAGTAGCAGGATATAAAATACCTAGAGTTTGTCAAAAAGAATTCTAACTAACCACATCGTACACCATGGAAGAGATGTAATGACCTTATATATTTAATCGTTTAATATTGATAGATATATCATCTCTTTTTTTTCCCCTTATTTCAATGTTCATTCTGTAAAAAGTGAAAACGTTCTGCACTCCTTTTTATGAGGCACGAAAGACTATAAAGTGATCACTCTCATGCGAAAATAGCTGTTTTACCTTTGCAGAAGATAACTTGATCAAACAGGTATTGAAGTCATGTATCTTGAAGAAAGAATTAGTGTTATGAAGAAATTAGTAAAATGCTGACAGGAATAAAATTATTATTATTATAAAGAAATTAATGGAATGTTGGAAAATGCGATGGGATGTACTTTACGTTGGTAAAAACGTACATAATTTTATACCTGATACCACATAAATGAATATAAAATTGATGTTATCATCCAAGAATGTTGGATATCTCATGAGTTTACCGTGAATCGGAAGAGATTTAAATAAATAACGAGTGCTAATTGTAAGAAAGAAACGGAAACAGGCTATCAAGTTTTGTGTGATTGTGATACTTATGAGAAAGAAAGAGGGCAATAATCTGAGTTTTAAAGCGAGAAGGAATATTCAGTATAAAGAATAGTGTTTGAAAAGATATAAGAGGTTATTTAATACAAAAATACATTTGATTACCACGAAAAAATGTAATTTCTTTTCGAGATACGAAACAAAAATTGGAACAATTTGAAATGTATTAAAGAGGAAATGGAAGAGGAAAAGGAATGTCAGGAAGAACGAAGATAAAGACAGAAGACAATAACACAAAACCATTGCAACGTAGGGTACGTGATTAAATAAATAGTTCAAATAAATGAAACAATAAGATTGAAAATGAAATACGACTAATCTACCATAAGAAATAAGTGGATGTTTGAACTCCAGAAAAGTGGAAGCAGCCACAGAATTGTGGGAAGAGGTGTATCCGTTGCGGGATCAACAAAGCAGAACCGGCGAAATCCCAACTCTCTTGCTCTCGGGAGCACCCACTGGTTACAAGTCTCCGCGGTCTGCAAAAACAATGGAGCGTGTTATTATATTTATAATGTGCTTTCCAATGTCTGAAATACGACGCCAATAATAGTGCAAAACATGTCAGAGTGAATATTTGGAGCGTGTCTTGTTCTACCAGATTATTTTTTGTATTCTGTGTAATACTTGATCAAAAACAAATAACTAGTGGATCCATGAGAAATTTTTGCAATCATTGGTACATTCATGAGAGTACCAATCAGTGGGCCCACGGTATCGTGAAATCAGAAACTAACATATATACAACAGTCATCTAGTCTTCCGTTTATAATGTAAAAAAAAAGGTTATAAATTTAATGGATATCATTATGTAAGAAGAAACAATTATGTAAATTATTATATGGTAAATATACGTAATAAACTTAATAATGAACTAGGGCTTCAGAGAACTGTGAGTACTTGTACCTGAGCGGCAGTTCATTAACGTACAACAATTCCAATTAAATTTGTATTTTAAAAGAAAATGTCAAATAAATAGTGCAGAGTTAACATGTAAGATTACGATACCAACCGTGTCCAGAAAATCTAATTACACCTCATTCGCGACAATTGATCAGAGAAAACTGTACATAGAAAATTTTTAAAAATGTACTACATAGACAATTTTTAAATTAATTATGTGAGAAGGAGCTTTTTTACGCATAATTCCTTCGCCAAAGTTTAGATAAAAACACTTTTGAAGTAAACGACTAGTACACGCAAGGTGCACTTTTTTATGGTCAAGTATATTTTATCTAAAATCTTGAAGGTACTATAAATATATTCTGCAATATGTCTACTGGGCATAAAAGCGCTTCATTACATATCACAAGTCGGAACATTAAAAAAAACGAGTATTTCAGCACTTTTAGAGCGTTTCAACAGTTACCTTATGTTTTGGGGTCGAGAGAGGAATACAACAGACACAATGTGAGAGGAAATTTATATTCGCGTCTTAGTAAAAGAAAAAAAATACTCCAATATTTCGACTACGTCCTTCTCGGTGAAATATCAAGAGTCTAAAAGTATTCTGCCTTTTCGCGATTCCTATGCAAAAGAGCAAGTGTCTAGAATGCAGTCCGTCTCCAGTATTGAGTGGTGCTCTCGAGTCACGAAAGCTCCTCGTGAGCAATGTTATAACTAGTTGTTATATATTCCTGCGGTCGTGGCAGAGAAGTTCTCTGGTTGGCACCACGCCGAATTTTCGAATGGCGGCTTATCAAATATGTGTGTGTAACTCATTTACACCATTTAAATGGGTCAAGCAGGGTTTAACATATTGAGTACCCATGAATACCTCATGAACGTTCTCAGAGACACAGGCAGTCAACCTGTAGCGTTTACACTTACAACAAGGAATAACCGTGGTTTTGTGTCATCCGAGAAAATTTACATACTTCTTAAAGTTTAAAATGTTATTACTTTTTATTTGGCTCTTCTCTAACTTCATCTATACAATTGATATTATATGTATAAGTATGAACAAGCTCGACATAGAGAAAGTAAAAATCCAGTTATACTTTGATATGAAATTAGTACATTAATTTGATCAGCTGTTTGAAACGAATACTTAAACATCACATGTCATTTCCTAAGTCTTTAATTAGTCTAGGCAGCCTTAACCCATATTAGTTCAAAGAATGAAGGGTGTAACAACCTTTGTTGTAAATGTCGACACTTTTGCTGAACACGCCAGTCATGCGAAATGTTTGAAGATCTTTTGAATGAGAGCTCGAGCGCGTTGCCTTGCTCTCCCTTTTATATTCTGTTTACATTCTTGAGAATGAGTCTTCAGCTTGAGAAGGGTATAGTGTTTATTACGATTTCCTCTCACTTCTGTTCAGTGAAAATTCATGTACGGACCATTTTTCCATTCATTGCGGCAAATATTTAAAAAATTCTTTGTCATATATGCAGAAGCTTTTTTCCACAAAATAATAGAAATTTATTCAGACTAATACCAATATCGACGTTTTAACCTGAGCTGCAGAAGAGGAATTTAAAATATTTTCCCCACCAGCATTTCAGACAATATAGGTTTTGGGGAGTCCATTTTTTGTCGCACGTTTCAAAATCCAAACTCCCGTAAAAACTCCCCACATCACGAAAAAAAAATTATTAGAAGCAAACGTAATACAAAACCTTCTCTTGTGGCGGGACACACCCTCTACTGTTGGATCTCCTTCCGTCATTGCCGTACATAGTTCCTCAAAACAGGGTGAGCTTCAAAGCTAGGGGTGCCATAATTAGACTACAGGGAACCATAGCCTCCTCTTCCACCTCGATTCTTTCGGATTTGGATAGTTTTAAGGAATTTTCCAACAACAAAATTAAACTACGTTAACATTCTTTATAAAGTTAACTTAACTCTTACCCTTTCCCAGTGGGTATGATTGTAAGGAGAACCTATGAACAAAAGTTCGCCCACTGTTTTTAATTATTTTCTCGACACACACGCCACTCATTCATCATCCATGCGCATTATACTACACGTCACTACGGTGTCCTAGAAAAAAGTGTGGAGACGGAAGTTTTCCCGGAAATTCAGCACCTTCGTCACGCGTTATCTAGTGAGGTGACACGCATTCCTGTGCAGTCCAAGAGACCCTCTTCCCTAATGGTGACACAGCGGGCACCCGTCGGCATCTCGGAATCAACTAACTCCTACCATGGGAACCCTCCCCTCTTCCTCCCAAGACTTCAGCATATACGAACTGTTTCCGGTAAAAGAAGATTCCTGTAAAAGTAGGCCTATTGAGAGCTATCAAGAGTAACCTCGGACTTTAGCAATAACGACTTATACCAAAATAGGTAGAATACGAGTAGTGAATAATGTTCATTGGAGTAATGGTTTACTGATTTATAAGAATTACTATAACATTTCGAATATTATTTTATTTTATGCAATTTATTAGAATTCGAATACGGCGGATCTTAATTCTTTGCTCCTTCGAACACGATATGATATGAAATGGCATCAAGTGATGTATAAAGAGAAAAATATTGTCGTGATGTTTAGTCGGTGTAGTATTTCTTTTTCGTAAACTTAAACGATGTTTTATGGGACTCTGTTTTGTAGAGGCTTGTATTAGGGTGCCCCACGTCAAAAAACTGAAGTAAAAACAGGGGATATGCAAAATATATCAAATTAAATACGTTTGAAACAATTTAAATTAGAATATTTACAGATTACATCAGAAACAGAACGATAAATAATAGGTAATAATACTCCAATATTTAATTTTTGGCTTGATCGTACAATATTTTTTGTGGAGGATCTTCCAATCTTTGCGAGAGGCGGAACGAAATTCTTAGGATTCCAGTGATCTGGATGAACACTGACATTCCGTCACTATCCGTCTTTCTTAAATACGAGGTGGAGTTAATTTGTCCTGTACGAATTTAGATAGCGTAACTGGCAGTTCTGCGCCTCCAGTGGTTCTGCTGAACACGAAAACACCGGTTCCGTGTCCGGTTGGGCGGGTTAAAATGAGATAATCGGGGTTTACTTCATCTCCTACAGATCGAAATGTCGGTCGAAATAATTCTTCGCCCAACAAGTTTGTTTTTCCTTTCATTAGAAGTCAGAAAAATACGAATGCCCTCGCGTCTCAACATGGAAGCCATTACAAAAAGATCTCTATAGAACCGATTACGTTCCGTATCCAAGACCCAGGTGTTGAAAATCTGTTAAAAATTCTTATATTGTTTTCTACATTTACTATACGATAGATCACATTAAAATGGAATGTAAAAAATATACATGAAGTTGTGTTCCAAATGAGCACACAATAATAAAAAATAGGATAGAAAAAATTAACACGATCCTCGAATAGGCATATTCACAATCGATTTACGCCATTTAAAAAGCAATTTTTCGCATTAATATGGTCAACGGGTCGGAATTGACCCTGGGCCTCCAGCAAAATATTTTAAGTTATTGGTCTATGTTTCGTAATCCTGTCTGCTCCACTACAGTAAATTTCAAATAAACGTACTGTTCTTTCACATGAATCAACTTTTATGAGAGCATATGGCTGAGCATGTATATATTTTGCATACACCTTGCCGGTTAAACAATGGCAGCCCCGAAGCACGTGGAACTTCTAGTCAAAAGACCACTTATTGAAATAATCTTCACCTGTACTTTATTAATTTCTATCCAAACTTCCAGAATGTTTTTCTAGAAGATATATTATATACGGCAATAAGAGATGTAAGAGTAAAATAGTGACAATAGCAATCAGTGCAATTACATAAAAAATGTAAAGGAACCCTTGGTAATGATTATTGTTAGTAACATGATACTCCACGAAACTCCAATGAAACGATTGGTTAAAAGGAGTCAAAGAGAAGAGGTTTAGGAAACATCCCGAGAACAATCCAGTGCAGCGTCAACGAAAATTGCTCCTACATGTCATGAATTTTACAGCAGTTCCAACAGAAGAAATTGTGTTTACAGAAACTTTACCGTTTCCTGTTTTCTCTGACACTGGCGCTTCAGTTTCTACCCTAATTTCTCAAATAAAAAGGAGTCTTGGTACTTTCTCACAGGATGAACAAGATTACCAGTGACAGTCGTGTATTCTTGGATAAAAACGGCAAAACACGTTCCCACGAGATGCCTCCGCCGTTAAAGAATTACAGAGAGGCGTTGTCAAGAAGCGGAGAAAAAAGTGAAACTTCCAAGGTTAAGTAGCGATCGTATCTGTATTTACATTATACAAAATTGAATGGAAAGTATGTGTCGTCGCGTGAAAATTTAATACATGGAGATTAATCTATTTATTGTTATGAAATGGTTACTTTCACATAGTATATTCAAATTGTCTCACGTTCCTTTGGAGATGTAAATAAATTTTAAATCTGTAATTCTCTAATTGATATTTGCTTCATTACTGACAATTAACTTAAATTACTTAACAAGTTAATGTTGTACGGTCTGCGTGAACACGTTGTGACCTGTGATCTCCTAGATTCACATATCTCAACTAAATCATCCATTGAATAATTTGCCAACACTTGCCAAATATCTAATCAATATTTTATACTTATTTTTAAACATATTTCTAAATAAATATATAACATGTGACCATGTGGGGTGCAAAAAACTAATTTACTTTCCGGAAACAAGAGATCATCCCATCAATTTCAATTATGGGTCCAAAGGCAGTGTGTATTTATTATTTCTAAAATAAGTTTAACAAATACGTGTTGTTTGCTACTTATTATTCCCAAAATATGTCGTAGCTATTAAAATCAGTAAAAATTTGTGATTAAAGATAACAAAAGTACTGATGACATTCCCATCTGTATAAATGCACCTCTTTTCGAAGAAAAAACTGAGAAAACCCCGGGCCAGGAAGGGGTAACAGAGATAATATACACTTCATAATGTTAGATAATTCGTAATATGAACTTATACGAATAATAAAAAACCAAAATAGCACGCGCGAAAAAAAGTAATTTAATCAGGGTAAAGAGTTCTACAGTCCCCTCCGTGGCTACGGTGGTCCTTAGCGGGCCGAAACGAGATACATACATACATGACTCAGTTGTGCATCGTGTCCGATGATTCTGGTCCTCGAAGCATTTGCTTGCAGACGATATTTCGTTGGTGAGAGATTAGCCCCGCTTTGCTTCTACATCTTCTTCCGCAGGCATACATCAGTGGATCGGCTGTTGTAGGTTGTTGCTGGGGTGGTGGTGGTACTGCCTGAGTGGAAGGTAGCTGCGTTGTTTGAGCTGGGGATGGCTGTTTTTTTATTTTAGTAGGCTGTATGGTAGGTGTAACCAGGTTACGATGTTTATGCCTCATGTGACTGGTGTGTCCCGACCTAGTGGAGAAGCGGTTGTTACATACATACATACATACATACGTAAGTACATACGTACTGTGGCAGAACGGGGTTGAAAAGTTACTAATTAATAATAAGAAAATAATTTTGAATAGTTACAAGTGAATGCCCCGGCTAGCTCTTCTCAGGGGTCCACAATACTAAAAAGGGTTCGATTTGTATCTGAAGGAAAAAGGACCATGCAAAGGTTCCAATTAAGGAAAACGCAAGGCAAATAAATCCATTAATAAAGCTATTTTAATGACTGGAGACATTCCTCACTCAAACAAATCACCCCCAAAAGATACAACAAATAAATCTTCGTTCTTGAACAGTCCCTTCAATGCCAAAGTGACATTCTTATTATTAAAACACAATTAGAAATTCCCCCAAAAAGACACAACACAAATTAAAACCATTGAACTATTATATCAATGCCAAAGTGACATGATTATTATTAAAACACAAT
>NNCF01126387.1:1775053-1817916 GCA_002313205.1 Laupala kohalensis | reverse complement strand
GAGCGAACTACGTCAACTCCACCGAAAAATTGCGTGATCTGAGAGATATCAGAAATATCTACTAGCTGTGAGATCTGCGCGATATGAGAACTTCAATGACAGAAATATCTGAGAACGGTCGAACTACATCCGAAAAATCTAGATCTGCTTGATATAAGCGACATGAGCTAAAACTTCGATGTCAGAAACGAATGAGCGAACTACGTCAACTCCACCGAAAACATTGCGTGATCTGAGAAACGAATAAGTGAGCTAGCGAGTACGAAAAATCTCTGTGTCTTCTTTAAATGGGGTTCATCCCTTCTTTTTCCCCAAAATTTCCAAAATTTTGAATGTCACGTGGCCGAAAGCTCCCAATACGAAAATGATTTCCCCCTCTTAAGCCTTGGTTCTCATTGGAACGTTTAAAGGGCTTTCTAGAAGATTCTCAAAAAACGTTTAAATTTCCAACGTTCTTTCGAACAAGTTCGGGCATGTTCTCGCCCGGCGACCACATGGTGTTCCTTAGGATGGGTGGGACCTCCTCCCCCGTCCTCTTGCTCGCTTCGATTTCTAAAGGACCATAAATTTTAATTGATGTCAAAGAAAGCTGCTGATGCCGCCTGAGCCACCGACCGTCCGCGACCACGGTTGTTGTTCCCAACCGTCCTCAGTTTAAATTGCCAACTCTTCGACCGTCAAAATTCCGCAACAGAATGATTAAATTTGTTAATTAATTAGCGAATTATTCAAATCTCACAGTACATACGTACGTACATACGAACTTACATACGTACATACATACATACATACATACATACATACATACATACATACATACGAAGAGTACTAAAAGAAATACGTGATAAAGTGTAAAATGAATAAACATCACATGAATTACTAGAATCATACAAAAACAATATATATTGGGAAACTGAAATTCATATTAACTTCTTTTATTAGAATCAATAAATTATTTAACATTATAGAAGCAATTGCGCAGAACGGTGTTTTAATCGTGGCAATGAAGAAATTCAATTTAATAGTATCTTTTACGTTTATTGGAGGTGAATAGCACGAAACGATTCGTGAATGATACGACCATTCTCGACAAACAGTACTTGACACGCTACTGTGACGAATATCGGCATTATTACGAATGCTATGTTCGTGAACTTGACTATTTTCTAGAGCAAGGGTTGAATTTTAAAAATTCAGTCTTAACAGACAGAACCGCTTCTACAATGGAAATGTAAGGAAGAGGTAGAACATATTTTCAAAAAACGTTTTATATGAATGTTGGGGAGAAATTCGCACAAATTACCCGAATTATTTTCTTTTGTATTTTGAAAAATTTGATGCTCTGAGTGCAGTATTATAAGATAATATCGTATAACAAATAGGAATAAATATTTACAAACTACACGCAGCGGGAACGTGTTGACTTGCAACGTTGTGAAGAATTCGGAATGCATAGCACACACTCCACCGTTCCTCTCTTTTTCAGTTCGTTCTTTCTTCATGATAATCATCACGACCACGACTATTATCAACCACGACGTCTGATTACTATACTAAGCAAAACTTTTAGTACTGTGGATGAAGTCTTGCAGGAATTTTATCTCGCAAAAGACGACTACACCCAAGGGACGGTTCCTTAAGAAGCAATGATGCTTTCACTTCTGAAGAAACAACGTTGTATTGACATTTCTCGTTACGTAATATTTAATTTCAGAGGTCAAATCCCCTTCATTCAGCTATCCGTATCTTTGTATCACAGATAGAATCGCATCAGCCAAGCTTTAAAACGGTTAGTTACGTTTTAATCTAACGTTCTCTCTCACCAACGGGAACGAAGGGCTGGAACTGTCCAGAGGTCGATGATGTGCCTTGTCTCGCAACCAAGGTAGTGTCAAGATGGATCGAAATGATTTGGACCCATGAACAGGAGCAAAATACTGTTACATTCATTTTCTTACGAAGCATCATGTTACGGTGTTAATGTAGAATTTGATAGGACACTAAAAACACGATCTAATGTTTGTATTTATTTCCTTAATCCCTATTGAGATGCTATTACAAGCGTTAGGCAATTTCCGTGACCTGCACGAGTTTCTTCGCTGATTCTGATCAACGACGAGCAACTGAGGAGTAACAAATCATAACTCACTTCTCGGATGAGAAATGGCAAACGGAACAGTGAGTTTAGGGAAGGTCACAAAAGTGAAAGAGAAAGCGGGGAAGAGAGGCGATTTCTAATTCTGAAGGAGGGGAGATCGGAGCTCAGAGAGAATGCTGCGCGGGAGGAAGACGAGCAAAGGAGAGGAGGGAAATGTTCGGGAAATGGAAAATATCGAAATGAAACGTGAAATGGAGTGTATTCGGTCCACACGCGATTCTCCAGGTTCCGTCGACGTTCCGTCAGTGTGACGGTGGAACGCGAAACATGTCACACTGGTTGAGTGCTTCGTTGCC
Organism: Laupala kohalensis; assembly: GCA_002313205.1. Lineage (NCBI taxonomy): Eukaryota > Metazoa > Arthropoda > Insecta > Orthoptera > Trigonidiidae > Laupala > Laupala kohalensis. The sequence goes on along the minus strand of NNCF01126387.1, from coordinate 1,815,462 downwards.
TTAAGAGGTATTTGCATTCTAGTATCATGAATATTGAGAATGAAGGGGCCAAAGGTTACAATGCGACTTAGCATGAGATTTACAGCTAAAAATCGTCTGAAAAAATATGACGTTAATCTTGAAAATAAAACACCACTACTATCTTCTAGTGAAAAAATAAGTCCAGGAGTATCTTCCGAACTGACGAAGGCGAAGACCGAAAAGTCTCCTATTCTAATCTGTGACTTGAAAGTGTTCTTATTTTCACTAAGTATAAATCTTATAATACATTAATTGTTTTAAAAATTTACAGACAAGTTGACGTCAGCTTTACGTGGAAACAATGTTTAAACATTCTCGACAAAATACTGACAATAGTGTACAAACACGTTCTGTAAGTGTACATACACGAGGAAAAAAAGACGATGTAACTTCGGCTGTATGCAAATGAACGGTCCGGAAATTGAATCCGGAACAGTCTTTCTTTCCTCCTGCCCGAAGTTAGCATAAAATTCCAAACATTTTATAAATACACAAATTATTGATATCAGTATTCGAGACTGCAATCAACCTTCAAATGATGCAAGACAAAATAGTTCATTCCGATGAATTCTTATGTGTATTTACATTTCTATGAATAATTATCCCACTTTCTATGGTGGGGAAGGTTCTGGTCCCCCCATGCTTCAACACCAGATACGTCATTGTCATCAAGATCTTCAAGCGATGACTAATCTGCATTTGGTAAATCTCCACCGCCGTCAACGTGCTTTGGAAGTCGATTAAAATCGTGTTCGTCAAGCGGAAACATGAGGTATCAAAGAGGAGAACGTATCAACCGGAAGATCTGTTGCGTGTTCGTTACGACTGATTGTATTCGTCCCAAGAGAATCGCGATCGCACGCTAAAGACGCGTTGCGATGTTCCTTCTCTACGTAACTTCTCGACTACTGAACTCCTGATGTAACCGCCGCGGACAGCAGTTTTCCGTCTGCTGAAGATTGCATGCACGCGAAACATCACATTCAGAAAACAGGCTCGGCAATCTTTCGTCAGCATCTAATTTCCTCGACCGCGTAGCGCTTTATTTTCCTCTTATCCTACTCACATTTACAAGTACTTGTAGACAGTGGTAAAATTAAAGAGGGGAGGAGATTCAAGCCTCCGCTCACAAAAAATCGAAAACGATTTTCTAACGCAATTTAATAGATCATTGATCTATGCGTTTTAGGTCAAAGAAAAATATTTTAAGGCAATGACTAATTAAATTCCGTAGTTTATAATTACCTTGAATTTAATACTCGTAATTATGATACTATATGTCCTCCAAATTCTGATATATTCTCCCATTATTCCAAGAAGATTACAATTTACGCCACCGTCTCAGCAGGCAAAGCGTCAATTTCGCAATAAATGCAATTTCTCAATGCGGTGAAATTCCGAGGTTTATAATGAATTCATGATCAATAATTTCAATAAAAATGTACATTTCGGTAAATAATTCGGAAATCAATCCTAACTAAAGAAAAGCTAATCAAAACCTATCCATAAGCTTTGTGCTGTAGGGAAAATGCGTGATCACAACGAGTACAATGCCATTTTGTACAGTTGCAAAATTAATTCATGGAAAGAGGCAGCATACACATTCGTATTATGTTAAGAAAATTTTGAATCCCTTATGGGCAGGAAAAATTAAAATATGTGACACTGATTAGGTCAAAAGCAATTTTTCAAAAATGTACGAGTTTAGAACTTTAATTTATGAGAGAATATGTAAAATAATGTTCGTATGACAGAACGCTGATACGATTGCATAGACCATAATTATTTCCCAACATTAACTTAAATATGAGTCCCCTAATAAACAACAGAGGGAAAAACATTTCCTCTTACAATCGCTTACTTTTTAAACAGCAGTACCTTTTTATTGTCAATACAAAATTTTACACAAATTTTGATCCAAGTTATTAGTCTCTCAATAAAATATAATATTATAAGGATGAAAAGAAGAATTTCGCCGAAATTTAAATCATTACAATATCTGGAAGGCTAGATTCCTATGGTGCCTTTATATCTGCTATAAAATGCTAGAAAGGATGATCGATTTGAAAATCAAGAATATCATCTCGCGAAAAATCTTTCATTCACGCTTCCTCCGTAATATTGTGATTGACAAATTATCCAGTAGATCTCAAGCTCAGTGGAACTGTCTCGCAAACAATTAGGAAGGACATTTTTGTCGAGTCCCTGAAATTCGAATTGTTTTTTCTTCAAAACTGGAAAGAATTCTTAACATAGTATAAACTAAATGACCACCAAAGATAGTGAAGGCATTAACAGCCATAGCTGCTCTGACACCTGCTTCCCAGTTGTAGTGTTTGGCTGCGAACCGTACTGAACTCCAGTACTCGTGGAACTTGTTGGAAATGAACTCGATGGTTTTCGGCTCCTCCTGTACTCCAGATTCTAAATTTTGTAAGGATTTCCTTCTATTCTTGTGGAAATCACTATTTTGTGCATCCGTTTGAAAGTTCATTACATCGTCCGCGCTTCGCTCCTTTTAATTTTTCTTTCTTCCTGAAAATACCTCTCAATTCTAGTAATGGTTGTCAGGTTCATCTATATCAAACACTTCTTCTGAACAAATTTGTATTAATTTCTTCTGATTAATTATTATTAGTTACTAATAAATCATTATCTATTTGTTATTACACGGAAAAAGTAATGATTAAAACAAAAGATCTTAATTATTCCTCAATGAGATAGCAATACGAGTACGATGTCAACTGGAAATTACACAAAGCATAATTCCTAATTCTGTGAAAAATTGTAATAATGTATATTACTATTCGATGTGTGGGTGGCATGAATGATTCGATAGGCTCTGTTGACTGCGGGTTGCCGCGCCTTTGTCTACATACCGCTTTCTTCATCACTGCTGCTGCTTTTGTGAGCGGGTTCTCACGATCTCTCATGTTCCATTGATATATCAACAACTGTATTATATTCCAAAATATTCCCTTCCACAGAGAACAGCAAAATGATAACGGCAAACATTACTGCAATGCATCAGCGTGGGATTCTGTGTGCCGCTGAAATGAAAGGCAACATTGCCATTTCGATATTTGAAAGGGTAGATAATTAGGTTTCCCATTCTCCAAATGTGTCCATTTCATGCGACGAATCTTTTGCATTGCATCATTTCTGCATTGAATCATTGCATTGCATCATTTTCTAAGAACATATCATAAAAAATTAGTTATATTAAGAAAGAAACACGGAATTGAAATGTTTATGATAACAATTCTCACAGAAATACGACGAGTAATTCTATGTATTTAGAAGTTTTCTTATATTTTCCGGCATCTCACAACATTAACAAAAATATTTGAATGGTTCACAAAATTGGATTATCCTAAACCTACAAAAATCCCGCTTACTGTTACCGAACATATTTCAAACAGAGAACATTAAAATATGTTTATAAGCATATTTGCACTCAGTAATTTCGAAGTTTTTAAGCGATAATACTTAAAATATCACTTAGAGTAAACAAAAAAAAACTTTAAGAGATCATATGACCACTGCTTAATTTACATTCAAAATAAATTAATTTCACCAAATTGATACTTTTAAATATATCGTCCTACCATTGGTCGATATAGTGATGACAGATTTTTTGACATGTCTCTGATTTTTTGACGTATATTTTGTCAAATTATTGAAAAGAAGTATCATGATGCGCTTAACGTCCTACACGCTGATGTAACGTTCTGGATTGGGAGAGGGGACCGAAATAAAAATTAACTCTTGAGTGTATAAAAATATTTCCATTCAATATTTGCAGGGAAAAGAAAATGATGCGTTTTATTTAATCAAAACAATTTATTTAAGAAATACGTATTCAAAAACATATGTTCATTTAATTAAGATTCTTAACACAGAAATGAGTAAATATTTAAAAAAAATCATTTCACCAGGTAAAATATTGTTCATTTAGTATGAAATGGAACGCATATGGTTTATTTTTCCAAAAACTGTTTCAGGGGGATGACTTGTTTTACATTAGCTCATATGCAACATATACACTCGAGGAATAGTTTGACAAAAGCGAGTCTACGTAATGAAAACTTAACTGTTTCCGTTATGAAAAAGGGACTTGATCTTCGAACACGTCTCTTTAGCATGAGACAGTGGTCTCGAGACCATTCTGCAGATTAGAAGATCTTCACCACTTACGAAACAACCTTCTTGCGATACGACGGAACACTGATCCGCGCGTGTAGAAGATGCAGTGCGGGGAGGAGTTGTACCAACACGGGAATCGCTGCGACTGACAGAGGACAGATTTTATTACGCCGTCTTCGTCTCGTGTACACTCTCTCATCGCCACTCACACATTGTTGCGTCTCGTCGCGTGTTGGCGCATGCGCCGTACGACAAGTGACAGCCTCGGGGTAGAGTCCTTTTTATGTAGAGAGACGACGTCGAACAAAATACCAAAACGTATCGAGTAGATTCTCGTACTTCGGATGATCTTCTGTGCGCATCATCTAAGAGGCACGTAGGGTGACCAAAATGGCCGCCCTTTGTTTTTGTTTACGTCGGATTTTTATGAGAAAGTAAAATGCAATTAGTGATGACGATTCAGTGAAAATATTAAAATACATTTAGGAAAATGGTTTTATTAATTTTGGTTGAATCAATCAGTCAAATAACTCTGACATATCCTAACTCTCAACGTAATTTATGTGTCCTGTCTCACGGCAAGGATATCAATACGGTTATCGTCTGACTGTTCCCGCCACACTGGTGGGGGTATTTAAGCGGATCCAATGACGCGACATCCATGTCGCTTCTCTATCATATAACGGACTTGACCTCGGGAGAAGTCTGTGACGGGAGATGTGACGTTAGTGGAGGTGTGATCGGGCACGAAGAAATGCCACAAAGATGTATTTCAGTGGAACCTGACACAGAAATTCGAAAGAAAATGTTTTGAATATGCTTACTAAAAGTTTATTATATTTATTATTTACTTATTTATTTTTGTACTCTGTGTCCCCAGTACCAATCATAGCCATTCCAGGAGTTTTACACATTCCGATTTTCCTCGTATCATTTCTCAATAAGTTTGTGACATACTTAATGAATTCGAAAGTAATTGATGTCACAGACCACGCATCATAATCTCCATCAAAACGAGATGTTCAGATTCTGCCTTTTTCCTTAAAGTTAACATAGGTGTCAACATATCAGCAAGAATTGCGCCCTTTGTTAGGATGTACTGGTGGATAACTATTGTTGCGTGTACGTGAAAATAACATTTAAATAAATAAATAATAAATAAATTTTATTGTCAAAAAACAGTACAAACTGCGTATGACCACGTGGAGGGAAAAAAAACTAATTTACTCTCCGGAAGCAAGCAAGGGACCATCCCATCAATTCCGATCAAGGGCCCTAAGGCAGAGGCGGATTCAAAAAATTCAGCAAAAATTCCTAGATAAGATAAAAAGTTAGCTGCGAGTTATAATACTAATAGAATGTCAATATGTTTGTAATTTTAAGCAAAAAATTACATGTAAGTTATTATCGAACTATAGATTATTCTGAGTATAGTGCTTAAAAATTGAAATAACACTAAATTCACGATTTATTGTTACAATAGACCCGCCCCTAGACAAAGCCTAGAGAACCTGTATGATAAATCCGCCTCTACCCGAAGGAAAACCGGAGAAAAACCCGGGCCAGGATGGGGCTACAGAATTTATGTACACAAACGTGCCAATGTTGAGTACACATAAAACTAAATTAATATGAGCCATAAGACAACACAATCATGCAAGAAAATAGTTTTTGAAATTGTTATAAGTTGTTTAAAAAGTACTACAGCAATGGCGTGATAAAGCACAAGACGAATTTAACTTTTGTTAAAATCAATAAATTCTTTTACAGTGTAGAAGCACTGGTGCAGGAGGTAGTTTTTAACCGCGGATTTGAAGATATTCAATTTCATTTAAGATATCAATTTATATATTACGTCTCTCAAGTTATCTTCAGATTGATAGAAAAACCATCTAAAGAGGAAAACGATGTTTATTAAATATAATTTTAAATGTACTAAGGACTGAGTGAATAAAACTACTGGATCGGTAACAATTATAATAAATCAGAGTTTAGTATACTTAATCCTGCGTTGACCTTTTGAAAGCAAAACTTTTTATCGCTGCTCATTAATTTTTGTTAGAGATTGAACAAGGAAAAGTGTTTTTCGACTTTTTCCAAGGCAATGTGTACTTTCAAAGTTAAGATGACAACGTAAGCATGGATTGAAACCAAATTTCAATATGTCACTGAAATGTGTCTTTAAAATACATATTTTATTTTAAATTTCAAAACTTTCTTTTGTCCCAAAAATATGTCGCTGAACAAAGTTACGAACTAATTTTCTCTGGTTGATTGTAGAATTTAGGAGACTACTTGTTTCAGCAGATCATAAGATTATACGACAACTTTTGTGAGGTATAATAAACAAATTTTAAATGCCGTGATAAAAAGTTTGTGTTTTCTGTAGGTTAATACAAAATAAAATAAGCTGAATTTATGTATCCATGTTTCGAGAGGGTTCTTTCAATTGCATTCTATTCAAGAGTCAACTCAAGAATCTATACAATTTACAACGACCGCAAGTTCCATTAATTCTTGACGGATCACTGATATCTCTGTGAGTTATAATTCTTGATTCGCGGTTTGTATATAATGTGATAAAATAAGCAGGAAATCAGATTATAAGTAAAATCTGAGAATATGGTCCAAAAGAAGTGAGATAGATTGTTTCAACGGTTAATAAGAGAAATAATAGATTAAGAAAAACAGCAAAATGATCAATAAAAACAAAGTGATATTTAGTTCCAAATAAAGAAAATTGTGTGTGGAAAACACTGTTGAAAATTGCTTGGGGACACGCGGAGGACAAGAAACTAATTTACTCTCCGGAAGCAAGCAATGGACCATCCCATCTATTTCGATCAAGTACCTGAAAGCTCTGGGAGATTAAAAATTTTTTAGACCTTCAGAAAAAAGTAAAGACATCCTAAAAGAAATATATAGTTAGCTACTTGTTACAATATCTACAAAATATTCAACGAATTTTATTTTAAAAGGATGATAATAAAAATGTTATTTAACAAATACATGCATTCATCAATTTATTATTCCAAAAAGATTGATAATTAATCGCTACTATTAAAATCATAGGAAATTCGAGATTATTGAGGAGAATAGTACTCGTTGATCACATTTTCAGCCTCCATATTAAATAAATAAAGATATCTGGCGTTTAGACCCAAATAATACAATTTCTTTGTTACGCCAACGTTTGATATAATCTATATCTTCATCAGGGGTAAGAATTCTAATAACTTACTACTATGTTCATATCACGTGCAGGATGAGTGCAGATGTAATGTAATGTTATGAAATTCTTGTGGTTCTTCGGAGGGAAATATATGAAGGATTGTTATGGAAGATGTGAACATAGTAATACGTTTTTAGAATTGTTAGCCCTGATGAAGATATAGATTATATCGAATCGTTGGCGTAACAAAGAAATTATTTTATTTGGGCCTAACCGCAAGATATCCTTATTTAGAGAACAGTACTAATGACTCTGCATATCTAAGGCCTGTACCTAAAGGGCTTACATATAAGTCCACCGTCTCTGTCCTAAGGAAAACCAGAGAAAAAACGGCCCCACTTTTTCTCGAAATAAACCTTTGTAAACAATGTACATGTTGAAGTAAATGTACATGTTCTAAAGGTTCATTGCATCCAACCTGAGAATCGCGCAGAGGAAATAATGATGTACATCCTGCCAATTTCTAAGGAGATGAGAGAGAAAACACAGTCGGAAACGGGTAGGTGGGTGGAACGCCGACGGGAGAGGCGTAGGCACGCATGTTCCCAGCATCCACCATCGAATACGGCCAAACCTACTTCCCATTTCCCGTGGGGGTTTCACTGCAGCTTCCCAGCAGCAATTGTGGTAACGGAGTAACACTGGTAGAGGGATAGAGAAGACTGGTGAAGATTGATGTCGAAGAAATAGTTACACCTTCCGTCTCCTAAGCGATGGGCATCCTTCCGTTAGGTCAATTTCAAACAAACATTTCCTGTTTCAATCTAAAAACTCCAAAACAAGGGATGATTGTGGCAGACAACTAAAAATTTCCTTAGATGGTGCTCAGTATCATAAAATTTTCAATAATCTTAAGCACAAGAAAGTGCAGATACACAAAGTCGTCGAAGAACACACTAAAAAACTGGCATATATATTCCTTTTCTCGAAAATGCAGACCAAAAGGCGCCCGTCATAAGGGCGCGAGACCATACGTGAAATGTCAGGAAACTATTTCCCCATTAAGTTTACCTTTAGCATCAGTGAAGACAAAACATGGTCATAAAAACGAGCCAAGAACATAGAGCATTACATCAATACTCATAACCGACCTCAAAAAACAGAAAAGCGAAGAAGATCCTCATTTTTAAACACATCGTCATGAGATTATGTGTTATGTTCTGTATATACTCGGAAACGTCAGGAAAACAATGCATGCAACTTACAAAGTAAGAAAGCGCAATAGCCAGCCTCTTCCGAGAAAAAAGCTCTCAAAGTATTCATTTCAAAGTGTATATTGAGAATTTAAACTTCTTCCACGTCACAGTTGCGTAATCTGTAGCGTGCTTGCCCGCCACGCACATAGCTGTGATTATGTTCTCCTGTAAGGTAGATTTTTGTAAAAATATTTTTAATAAAATTAACAATTTTATAAAAACAATTATTTTAGAAAATTGTAAATAATAATATAACTATAATTTTTAAGAATGAATGACTTCTTCCCAAACTAATTTCTTTTCAGCCAGCATGTCTATACAAGTTTGGTAAATGTCCTCTCCCATCTACATTGCTTCTTGTGATTGAACCAGAAGATTGAGATGCGATCAAATTATGTTTTTCTTGTTATATTTGCTAACTACTGTATATTTCAATCTCAATTTCCAGAAATCACTATAAAGTCTTTAGAAATTTCTTCTTCAGTTCCTCAAACAATTTCAATTTCTTTATCTGCAGACGGTGTGACAATATTTGACTATATAATTTTAGACGTTCTCATAACACGTGAGGATGTAACTATTACTTTAAAGATTAAAGAGAACGATTCGAAACTCTCCAGTCACTACAAAATTCAAGAACAAACTGTCACGGTGTTTTATGGTTTTATGTTTGACAGAAGGGGATTATTAAAGTATCGGTCACTTGAATGTCATTACTTGAAGGTTTTTGCTTCAGTACGTTGAAATTAAAAACAAATTTAAGTCACAGTTAAAAATAAATTGACAGTATTATTAAGTGTGTACCACGAATGATATCAGCAAAGTAATGTAACAGGTTTTCGTGAACATACCTAGCAACTACTTTAACACAAGGGAAAGAATGTTGGTCAGAAAGAACCTTAGAAGTTATCGGCAGCACGTGAGGTAGCCTTTATATTCTTAGGAGGGACATAATTTAATTCAAAAGAGCGCTCCAAATGCTCTGATTGGTCAATTGAAGCTAGCATTCTGAGCTGGTCCCATCCTCAATAGTCATCCCTTGTGTACAAGGGCATAACCCGAAAGCGGATCAAACAGCCTGAAATAGACGAAGTTCAGGGGTGGACTGAACCATTGAAATGGATGGGGCAACGGATCAGATGAAAACGATGGGGCGACGGATCAACGGGTGTCACACCGGTTGATAGGAGAAAGGGATAAGATGTTACTTACAGAGCAACCCCTACCGTGTATTCGTGATATTAACATATGACTTAAGACACGTTGTAATATGATTCACCGATTGCATTGAAGATTTATAATCATTATTGACATAACAAAGAATTACATTATGCTAATCAATACTTCAGGATAGCTAACCTGACTTGTTGGTGGAAAAGTTAAAACCAACATAAATTCAAAATATACGAGACCTATTTTATACTTTATTACAGAAAAAATAATGTAAATATTTCAGACAAATCTATTTTTCGGTCAGCAATCTTTTCTTTTTGTTGCGACTGGTATAAACGAGGGGATACATCGGGTAGTTGGTCACGTTACAATACAGGATAACTCTACTCAATTTACACACACAAAAACGGATCAAATGGGCACAATTGCCTAGATAAAGTGGTGAGGAATTAAAATGAAAGTCATCCACTATCTTTTATAAGGACTGGCCACAACGGAAATACACTGCGTCAGAACGTGATGAGACAAGTGTCGAAATTGCGGCACGATACGATGCAGCATTTCATTTCAAATACGAGGGAATTCATCACTTTCAAATAAGAAGGGAAATATATGAACATTTTACATGAAACTACCAGATCTTACAGTTTTATTACCCTTTTCCCTAAATTTCTATGCAAAATATGTCTATTAAGCACGACTATTCGTTGTTCCCACAGGCAGAGAGATCATAAGGTGAACAAAATCATTCACGAACTGAAGCTCAAAATAAAGTAAAATTTAATTGTCATTGATTTTTCACATCTGGAATGTCAATGAGGAATGACAATGACCTAAAAATCAATTCAAGCAAGAAATATGTCATGCTATTGGAGTGTAGTAGACATTTTAAAGAAGTAAGGTCAAACATTTTCATATTTTGAGTCCATATTCATTAATTGCTCGTGTGCATCCGAATAGTGTAAGTTTCTAAGTTATGTCCCAGGAATCTATTTATCATTCGGTGATTCAATGAAAACTGCACAGAAAGTAAGTATTGATTAATTAGCCTATTTATCTGAATACGATACACTGGATTATCTTTTAATATCATAAAATGTTTACACGAGAGAGTGGGCTCTTGGTTTTAAATATTTTGCTAACCCCAGTTGGGGATTCAATATAAAATTTTAAAGCACAGTTCAAAAATAAAAAAGTGACTACAGGGTTGGGAGCATGTTTCTCCGAATGTAACATCGCACGACTTCTGCGAGACAATCGACCGCATACCTACGAAAAGAGATTCCTACGACCCGATTCCTACGAAAAGAGATTCCCAACTCTCGGGCAGCATGCATCGAGGTCAATCCTATGCAGACTATTCTCTCCCTCGGGCATGGAAGGTTGAAGGCGGTGACAGCAAGAACTTAGCCATCACTTCCGCATCACCAAGTAAATCAAATTAATTATTATCAAACTAAAAGTATTTTCATTCAAAACTTTCATTTTTCATTTTTTGAATTCACGTGAATTTTGGCATTCTCTCCTCGGAAACGTTATGTGTGGAAAGGGTTTGTTGATTCTCGTACCGGGAGAATGTTGTGCCATCAAATTGAATTCTAATCATCAATTGCGTGTCCAATCCCAATAAGGCCCGGATTGGACATTACACTGCTCTACCACGCAAGATCATGAGGATAACAGAATTTCCGTTTTATTATGTCCATCAACTGCTTACTACTCACAAGTAAAATATATCTTGACAATGCGAAATTTCAACACCTTCGAAAGTGAGATTTATTTATGAGAAAGGAGCGTACATATCTGTAGAAGTATTTATTTTACTTAACTTATAAGAAAATAAATATTTATTCTACCAATTTACATCACACATTGATGATTTTCAAATGTAAATCCCAAATGCTTCCCCCCATGATGCGATGGTAGCCGGACACTCTACCGTGACCGTGATGAATACGCTACACGTGGAGAAGAGATGTGATATTCACGGCCAGATGAAAATCACAACGAATCAGGAATCGAACCCGGGAGCACCTGTACTGATCACTGGGATGATAATAGGTACTTTACATGATAACTTTCGGTCAGATTAAACTGGCGACGAGCCGGGAATCGAACCCGGTTCCTATTCCCGGTTCCTCACCAATTTCATCTAGCCATGGATATCACACTTCCATGATTTTTTCTCGCTCGTTAAAGCATGATGTTATGTACTAAACCAGAAGAACATTTGCACAAGTTACTGCGATGTCCAATATCAGATTCAATATAGAGATCACCTAAGTATGCCTAGAAAATGTAACTAACATTCATATTTATTTAGTTAGTCGTCAGTTTACGTATGAAGTACGGAGAGGGGTGTTATAGAAAGGATACTTCGAAACCAAACTATAGAACATGATTATAGCAACACAAAGTCGGTATCAAAATTGAAGAAATTTTCATTGTGAAAAATCGGTACATTCGTAAAAATTTTCCTTCATCAGGAGCTCTAATTGTTCTACATTATTGAGAACGATTCTAACTCAAAAAGTTACCAAAACTGGCAAAAAATGAAATTATTGGAAAATGATTCATAATAGGCAAAAACGTCACTCCTGCAACACGTCACTTCGTCTATCACCGTGGTAAACACGGAAAAATACGATTCATCTATTAAATCTCTTCTTCCACGTAAAAGCACCCTCGGTGACATGTGCAAAAAGAGTGAGCGAGCCGTGCGACACATGAGTACCGGACACAGATTCGACGCAACCCAGACGACGTTATTCAAATGATCAGTTGCCATTTGTTGAATCCGTAGAGGCAAAAGGCGTGGAGGGACATTGTTTTGTTTCAAATTCTAGCAGGAAATATTCCAATAAAAGAATTTCTGGCAAAATTATGATTAAAATTGAAGTCACAAGTATTTAAAATTTGATACTATGAACGTGAATACTTATATGTGGCATTTGGCCTATCTAGGTGATGTTTATCCAATCCTTCAACGCAGCGTAACCTGGCTATTGGAGTTGTCCCATGGACTCTACTCGTGGAAACCTTCGCAATACATGTGTTACAATATAATTATTACTGTTAACGCGTTTTGTCAGCCATTCACGATGGTTCCAAGCGGCTCGTTTGGAATAGGCAAATTTTGTGGGACATTCACGAGCGTTCCACTGCTCCACTCCAGTTGCGTTCAAATTCTTCAAAGATTCTTGGAAATGAATCATTGTTTGAAGTCCTCCAAACAATTTTTTAGCTATGGATCATGATTTCCCTCGCCTTATGGTAGTCTGTCTATATGTGGATAGATAATACTCTTCAAAATAAAGTACGATAATTCAATTTTAATTACATTTGCATTAGTTACCTTACGCTATTACGAGATACTTTTTTGTTTTTCTTGGTTAAACACGGATGATATCAATCAAAACATTGTTCAGGAACTAATCTATTATTTACTATTGTTGCATCCAATTGGACAGCAGTTAACCTAAAATTCTTATATCAAATTTTCGAGAAATCAAATTCATTAAAGGAACATCTGACTAAACTAATAAAAACAATTAGTATACAATTATCTAACAATTTGGTGTAAAGGTTCATAAAACAAAAGTCATGTTTTTATCGAAAAAGCGATAAATTAAATGTTAAAGCAATATTACAAAATTCTCTTTGACACGAATATTACATTAATTTTTGTTTATAAGATTGTTGTGAAAATCCTTCGATTTTTCGTTTGTTTATTACTATAATGCATGTTTTAATCTTCTGATACAGAATTTTCCCATGGCTTTTGTACATTACAACCGTATGACATTTTAATATTTAAGTTAAAACAATTATTGGTCGACTATATACAGACGTTTTTTTTCAATTTAATACACTTGTATACGAATTTTTCACAACATTTCGATGCACTTATAATTTAATACGAGTAATTTAAAATATAATTACTCGTATAAGTTAAAAATTATTGGAATTTCAATAAAAATGGTTAGAGCACAATATATAATATCTTATCTTCCCATTTTCAGTTCCTTTCGAAATGAATTTCTCATCATTGGAATCACCTTCTTCACCATTTAGCAGATGGATTTTTTCATTTGATCAGATCCACCCGTCACCCGAGGTCAGATTTTTGCTTCCCAGAGAGTTGTAGCGATGATGGATGGAGGTTCCGATAGATTTCAGTTGAGTTGGATTCCCAACCGCAACATGATGGCGTTCCAAGTAGATTTTTGCATTCACGAGAAGTCTTTGGGAACGTTCCACTTCAAATGGAGCAATGGAGCGATAGTAAATGTCCAGCATTAAATAAAATTTATGAAACTTTTTTCTTTTTTCTTTGCTCTAATTTGAACTAATTTAGTTTTCAGATTTGCTCTTTAAAATCTAAAAGTAGAACTTTTGTTCCGTCTCGCAACTAGTGCCCAGATGTTCACCATCTTTGCAACGTCACTGCAGTCACAGNGTTTTCACCGGGGGGGGGGGCGGAGCAGTAGGTAAAGGAGTCACGTCGGAAGCACACGCGAATGGCGGTCGAGACAACGGCGCACCACGCATGACCCTGTGAAATACAATTCCTGTTGCTACGCCAGGCGACGCAACAGCTGACGCGACAGAGTGAGGAGGACTGGAGCTTCCATGAGGCAAGTTCACGAAGAGTAAGACGTCGTGCAATGTGAACTTACGAATTTATAAAGGACATTGGGAGTTAGCATTAGTGCCCTGACGATGGGAGGGAGAGGGGCTGGTTATAGTTTGTACAAGACTATCCTAAGCCACTAATCAAATGCGTTTACAATTATTCGGTTTCTTGGGTCCTGCACTATTGAGAGAGCTATAATTGTACCAATGTATGAATATTACAGAATATTACAGAAAAAGGCACTAACGATTTTGAGGAAATTCGCAGTGTAGATGTAATTTGGAATGAAAAAACAATCCAGCAGGGTCTCATTTCCAATCGTTTTAGTACTGCTTTTAATATTAAAAATAATTCTACCTATTATTAATTAGTTCATTGGAGGATTAGAACCAAAAACAGCGTTAAACCTGAATATACCTTCTTCGCAAAGAGTTACCATAGGGCGTACGGCAAAGTTAAACATGCTGGAATTTTTGATTTTTAGTATTTAATGGTTAGAATGAAAATAGTTATTACTCGGTTTCACACGAACAACTTCGAAGGAGCATGACCCGCGTAGAGAACCGCCGAGACCGAAAAGAGAACGAATGCGCAGGGTCCGGGGTCCAGAGATTAGCAACGCAGGAAAGGATGAAGCGTTGTATTAATAAGTTATCTGTTGTTATAAAATGAAATTACTCATTTGTAAAACGAAAATTAACGTTAACATCCCTTCTGTTCTGAGGCATTCATATGACTGAGTCCAAATGTCAAATTCTTAATCTGGCAGAGAACGTAATCGATCACAGTATCATGTTCTTTCATGAAACGATTGCGTAGTGTAGCTACTCCAATTGCCCAAATAAAGGAGCCACCAAATTTGTTTCAAATTAGTACACACACATTTGTGTCAAATTAGTATCTTGACATAAATCTTATCAGTTACAGATCCTAGGTGGGAGCTGTGAATGGTTATTATTGTCCCGAAAACTGATTCCACTCCCGAGAATCCTTTAGCAAAATCCAATGTTCCGTAATTTCTAAAATTTTCAATTTTTAACAAACAATACTAACATTTTAACAATTTAAAGAAGGAAAAAAAGGACAAAAAATTCGAAAATTTAATTGCTTGTTACATATATTTTAGTTCTTACGTTTAGTCGCGGCTGGGGAGAACTCTGTGGGCAGAGGTGCACGAATTGAAGAAGGTGAAATATAAGCGTTTCTGCACACTGTGCATGACGTTTGCGGATTGATTCCCATCCCCTATCACTTTCACCTGGGTGGTGCTATCTCAGCCTTGAAATCGTGTAAATTAGCATAAACAAGTTTTCACTTCGTAACATATGTGAAAATTGCTGATGCATGACCTCTGCATGAAGAGTACATTATTTCTCCATCATTTAGATGCCACATTATTTATATGAATATACTAAAAAATACAACATGTATATACACAGTTATATATTCTTTCAACATTACAAAGTTAAAGAATGTAATAAGTTATTATAATAAATACATAAAATACTTATAAAATGAAATACATTTTATTTAAAAAGTACTAAAAAGTAAAAACGTGTTTATGTTGTTTGATCATGAAATGGTTTTGTGGCTTTCCAGAAGACATTAAAAAATTTCATAACATATCTTAACATGTTAAGTTCACACAACTAAAAAATAAAATCTTTGGGGACACTCGATCAAATATGTCCTGACTGCAAGCATCGGTAGATAACGGCCTTTGGGCTGACCGCCGCAAAGCTTTTGCTTTCAGTTGCATCTGTCGTGAATATTCCGATCCCGTGGCGGGTAAAAATTCATATTTCTCCAGAGGTCTCGCCTACTTTTTCATCCCACTTTTTCTTCATCTGTCTTCCACGTAAATATCTCTGAATATTATTTTTAAAAGGCAGTTTTTTTAAATTCCCCTTTTCTCCCGTCCTACTTAACGTACTGCGAAAAATTAGACGTCATAACTTAGGTTATTTTCTGGACTTAAGAAAAAAAATGAATCATAAAAATATTTTAACTATGCAATTTTTCTAAATTCTAATCAATCTACAGTCTATATAATCATTCTAATTAATACAAACATAACAAAAATTGAATTTCAATAAAAGTGAAAAGGTTGAATGTGTCCTTGACTATACGACATTAAAAGCACGTGCTTACATCTCGAAAAAGTTGAGTGACGGCAATTAAAGAGACTTAATGCCAGTAGAGACAAAAACAAGCAGTCTTTGTGAAGGAGGATGATAAATTATCCAATAAAGTGATCGTCGCTAAGAAAGTGAAGTGCATGCAAAGGGAAACCGTGTGCTTTGTGTCAAGGAGCAGTGTGATCACTGCTGTGACGATGAGAATGCACTCAAAGAAGTTTGGATCCATGAAGCTTTTTATTCCCGATGTGTCGCAACTATCATAGGTGAGCGTTTACTTGAGTGTCATGAAATCTCTGGGTAAACGAGAGGGTGAGCATATAGCTCATTTAAGTTTGGCGATTAATCAATATGAATAGGCCCTACATCAATTGCAGATAATAATGTTGATATTATAATGGCCAACTAATGAAAGAATAACATCTTGTTTTATCAAGCATGGATCTAATTAGTTTTTCCATGGAACACATAAATCGCAATTGCAGATAACTACACCCTTTCTGATTAATGCAATAACGCTCAAAATAAAAGTCATCGAAAAATATTGTTTTATTTTTCCTTTTAGCCACTGAAAACTCCAATTCAGATGAATCATGCGTACGTGCATTGCAAAGCACGTAAAGCAGTAACGTTTGCAAATCATAATTAAAAGAAATTGTGCATACATACTCATATAGATTGAAAATATCTAAGTAACTCTGTAAATGAACGAGATTAAAAACTGAATTCACATTCGTCATAAATATTCAAATTCACTATTTTGTGAGATTAATTTTCATAGATTTCATCTTGATCCTTTTACATCCACTCGTATAATCAGGATGTAACCATGAACCTCTTTATTTACCTTTGGGTGGTGTGAACTCCACCTACACTTGATAGGCACAGGTCATTTCACAAGCAAAGAAAACCGATATTTGATTGTAATAGTTCTGCTGTCACCGAAGTGTAAGTACCATAAGAGGAAGAGAGGCATATTTATGAGTTCAGTGCACATTTCAACCTCTGATAAATACAGAACCATTTTTAGGAATTATATCGAACTTCATGTTAGAACGAATAATATGTAATTGACAGCGAGCATGTCAAACTTCATTATCACTTTCCATGTCTGAATCATCACGTTCTGACGATCCTCTCTGTCTTCTCTGGAGAAGGAAACAGGAAAAAATAGCAATCAGGTAGCTTAAGATAACAGCGAGACTTCTCTGCAGTACGTGCTTAGGGGAAAGTCTCCGACGTGTTTAGAATGTCCACGTACCACACAATCCAACACGTCTTACCACACTCACTAGGACGTGAAGATGACACGCAGGCTACATACACAGGTACGGAACCGAAAGTGTATGAACGCTCTTCCAACAAAACCATCGAAATGAATTTAACGCAACAAAAAGATTTTATCAGTATAGTAATTTTTCGTTGACTTCGATTATCGCCTTTTTCGGTTTTCCTTGATTGTTTTCGCAAAAATTTGGATTAGTTTTCGACGATTGCCTCGAATTTTGTCAGCATGCTCGCGTGACCTCGTTTCTAGTTTTGCGAAGACCAAGTTAACAAACTTGTGTAGTATCTAACTCATGCGCCATATTCGGTAAATCTTACAGGGGCGGCAGAAACAGACTTTGGTTAGCATTCTTGAGCGACATTCACGACTCTGAAGGAGGTTCTAGTGCCAAAAGACAGAGACGGGAAAAGACCCCAGAGAATGCTTTGATATCTATCACCCTTACGGAGGGGGATTGCTATATGTTCATTTATTCTCTACGTATAGTCTTTATATTCATTTTACACGAAGTTGTCATTTTTTTTAGTATTAATCACTAAATTTATACTCTATTAAAATTTCAATTATTTTATTTCTCATTATTCTCTGTAAAATGTGTTTTTGGTGTGTATTTTGGAATATCCCGAACGAATTAATCGGATCTACATTGATTCATATGGAAATAATAGCTTCGGATTTCGCCGATTGATTTGGGATGAATTATCGACGAAAACCGAGATATCACAGAATATGGCGGGTATAGAACCCAGCAAGACGAGTAATAATCATTCACTTATTTGAATGATATGAAGAAGAAAGTGGGAGGAACCAAAAGAAATGTCATTTCCAAACCACAGGGTTTAAGTAAGGCTTAGGCTCTATCGCTCTCAAGGACTAACCCAAGGACCGTTGGATTTTTAAAAATTTTTGTGTTACACATTTTATTAAACAGTAGTATACGAATAGCAGCTTCACACGTTTTAGCTACTATCCCTAATCTTTCTTAATACTTCTTTATACGATACAAAAAAATTACCCTCTTTTCAATTAAGAATGAGCAGAAAAGGTGGGGAGAAAATTTGAGATAAAGCGAATAATAGATATTTCAGTGGACGAGAAAAAATAAAATACGTAGAATTAATAAATTATTTTATATTTAAAAAATTAATTAACAAATGAGGTTTTGTAATTACAATGTAAAAATACAGTGTTAACAATGGGAAATATATATAATGTACATAAATTCTTAGCTAAAATGTTTTACTTCCTTAATACCAAACAGATTACTCTTAAAACGGACGGAGAGACCGTTCCCTCCCCCAAACCCTTGTCGACCGTACGTAAAGATGACCTTTCTGTATTTAAAAAAGACACACTTTTCAGTTGTCCATTTATCCGCATAGCACGTCATGGCAGTAATTCCTCCAAAAATATAAAAAAATGTGAATGATAAAATTAACGTCATTTAATCTTTTCGATTGATCTACTGAAACAATGGTCAATCGGTGGTCTAGTGGTAACGTCTTCGCTTCCTAGATCCCGCTGAGCGGTAAAGCGTGGGTTCAAACCCTACTCGGCGGAACTAGGTGAGGTTTTCAGTTGGCTTTCCCCTCACTTGCTCTAGGCAAATGTCGATTCGGTACCATCAGTTCCTGGCAACCCAACATCTCTCCTTCGCAATTCCCTTACTCAAGTCCAACGGTCATGACCTGAACTTTGCCAAAAAGGCATAAAATGAATGAATGAATAAATAAAAATCTCTATGAAAAATGTCGGTTTATTTCCAACTGATCACATTACATGCGATGATTAAAGCAAGAGTGATCTACTCGAGCAACTTTTCAGAACCAAGGTCGAAGTCCACGAGAAGCCTCTTCCTCTGAGGACTCAACTTGCATCGTCCATTTCCTCCCGAGCTTCACAAACCAGTGAATGACTCTAGAGTTCTTGCCGAAATCCTCAGAATCGTGTTCAGACAAAAACAACCCAGAGCGAGAAAATCTGGAGTTGCTATAGGTTTAGGGAATCCAACTTAGCTCTTCTTCGCCAAAACCATAACGGACACCAAAGTAGCTGATTAGCGAGTCCAATGTAAATCCGAAACTGTTATATATCCGTAATATTTTTATAACAATAATACAGCACCAAAATATTTTAGTACCAAAATATTTTCCATTGCAATGTCATCTATTTACTTGAAGTCAATGTCAATTTTTTTGTAAGAAAATAAATCGATTTCACGACAATATTACGAAAAGAATTAAACAAAACATGAAACATTGATTTTAGTTCTTAATTTATTATCACTGATTCTCCGGGTTTCCGGAATCACAAAATCGGATGCTGCAAAATGCGATACTAAAAGAATATCGAGTGTAAATTGTGCCCCCAACAACGTACTGAAATATAATTGAAAGCGTAATTCTGATCCTCACACTATGTAAATTCACTGGGTGTGATCAAATATAGTAAATTGCTGTCATAACGGGTACCTGTGTTGATAATTTATAAATTGTGAGAATTTACCCCCAAATTATTGCCTGATTTTGCATCCACCATTATGGAATGTTTGAGTGCAATAAAATTCACTATTCCTCGCCACAGTTAATAATTAGGGCACAACCAAAATAATTTACTCCACTTGATTATTTATACATTTTATTCCACAAGATACACATGAGTCTTAATAGCAGTAATATTTTTCTGTTCTGTCCCCAGAATACGCTCAAGAGTGAGTAAATTGCTGTATTTTCCTTCCATTCGAACTGTACTCAGTATCCTAGATGTTCACCGGGTAGAGTGGCAAGTTTTCTAATTATGCAATTAATTTTAACTATCAGCCGTTTTACATCAGAAAACAAGTTTATGATTGGTTTATTATGCGAATACAGTATTTACCTCCTTACTACTTTCGCTCGTTCACAAGCAGTTTTACTTTGCAAGAAAGCACAATTAAGTCATTTCTCACAAATTAAAATCTGCCTCCACAATAATAGAACGATAATTTACATGAGACAAGCAACTTATCTACATCATAAACCAGACATTCGAAAAAAGACATTATAACAGTTTATCACATTCATTGTATTGCTTTCAAATCTTTTACACAGATATTCTAAAATTGAAACAATTTATTGTGAAGTAGATCTGTTTGACTAACGAAGTGATGATAATAAGTAAGTAGATAATGGTGTAAATTGCAATTGTTACTCTATTAAATCGAAAAAAAGTTGTTTGTTGGGAATATGTAGCCTTCTTTCCATAACATAACTATCGCTTCTGAAAGATAAAGTTGCAGGAAATTGTTTATAAACGAAAAATAGAAACAAAATGTAACATCTTAAACAGGTAGAATTTCCACAGTGATATCAGATAAGAAAAGAAACCAAGGGTAAAGACATCAGTTAGAGAACCTTTTGATTAAGAACTCCAGTAATGAACAAATAACCAATCGCGAATTCATTTACTCGCACGAGAAGTTATTTCCTGCAGGTGCCGCGAAACAGATCGATTCCTTCAGTCAAACTTGTCCGAAGTAGTCCTTTCCAAATTTTGACATTCATATTGTCTTCAATTCATCGCTATTGGAGGCTCCCATTGTTTATTGCATCCCGAAGAAGATGAGAATACGTTAAAATATAAACCAGATTATTATATAAACCAGATCCGATCTGATCAGTGACCATGAGCTGCGAATCAGGGTAGAAATCATTGTCAAGTTCCAATCCGTACATCACCTCCGCTTCATGATTATCTTTCTTGTTTCTCACGAAGCGGATGTTAATAGACTATTCCCTTCCAGGCGTCTCGTCTATTGCACTACTTGTTTATGCACTATTCACTCCCGCACTGAAGCAATCGAGGGTGAGCTCCGGTCATGAAAAACAGTTCAAGTCAGTCAAAATGACTCAATTCTTTCTTGTCCATGTATTTCGTCTAAGACATTATCTCCTTCAACCTACGGCGTTAATCTTTCTGGCGATAGCAGCCATCGCCGTTCAATGTGCGAGAAGAAGTAAGATCAGAAGCTTCCGAGTGTCAACGGATTGTCGCAGTCCACAAATGCACGCGGACGTTATTTTGTCTCTAATCTATCCGTACAATATAGCATATCTTCAAGCAAAAGGCCATTCTTAAGTTTCGGAAAGTTTGTCAGTAAAGGTCTTAAAAGTCGTAACAGGTAGTTTTCACTCGTAAGGATTTAAGCCAGTTCGCAATTGAACCTTTCTTGACTCACTGCGTGCGCGGACGGACGAAAGGCTGTGGTTGGCGGAAGCGGTATTCAATGATTGGGAGAGGGTTATCGGGGCGATGCAACAGGTGTGGGACTCTAGCTCAGGCGTGAAAGCTGTAGAGCGAGAGTTGGACCCTACCGGGTGCCGGGCAGGCTGCAGCGACTCGCATTGCACAAGTGGTCAGAAATAGGAAATTGTATTCTAATAGTGAGTTCGTGATCGTTCGAAATCAGAAGTTTCCAACTTCCTGAAAACATAGGAAGTCTCATTTTCGAATTCCGGAAAATTTGATATTCTGTTTAGGTGGATGTTTTTTAAAATGAATTATCATAGAAAATGTGAGATGGTTATATGGAAGGGAAGGCTTGATGGTCAGAACCAAACATCATAAAGCAAAAAGATAATGAAATAAATTAATACAGGTTCTCGAAGTCATAATTATCCTTAAATGTGAAACAAGTATGAAAAATAGTAAATTTGTATTGCTTCCAATAGACATAGTTTCATTGTGATATAGTTAAAATGGAAAAAGTTATTAATTTTCCTTTAAATATGTCGGTTATATATAAACGCACATTTCAGACACAATCCGGATGAAGATCTCCTTAAGTCTAGTTAAAAGTGAAATGAAACTGCAATGCGAGGGAAGCAACTAGCGCACTATTCCAGGGAGACTTGGAACCCTTAATTCTTTATTGGATTGAACTGCACCCCAGTTACTATTCCAGGATTGGAATTGGTTGTAATGTCAGGTGTCGTTCAAAATATACGTACTCATAGAGGGAGAAAGGGGTTACCCATTAACTCAGTACTGTTCAAATCCCTTGTAAATTACCTTAAACTATTTTGACTGAGTACTTATTTCAGTAAGAAATAACAAATTTGGCATCTGTAATTTTTATTTTACTCGGATTAATATCTGCCCTAGTGAAGAAAAATAGATCCATTAAGAGCGCAGTAATCTGTATAAATGTGAGTTGCATACGATTCAGTAATTTTCAGTATAAACTAAATGCAATAAATTGAGATTACGGTGCAGATTATAAGTACATAAAGACGGAAAACAGAAGTTCATGGTACAAAGGAATAGGGGTGACTTATTTTTACAGTTGTATTTGTGGAATGTGAACATTCGTTTTGAAACTCATTGCACGAACATCACGCTGACGGTTGGCGGTGATGTTCATTTCCATCCAACACATTAGAAAATGAATCATATTAAACCGCAGTATGTAGCGTGTCACTGACAATACAGCAGGGCATTGTTCTCAACATCTCAAGCACTTGGAAGAGTGTGGAGGCGAGACGCAAGAGGCAGCAACGGTCAGTCAGTGGGCGGAGTACAAACACCTCTAACGGTGCCCTCCGCCCAAGGACAGCATGGCCGTTCAAGGATGCTGGATGCTGCGGCCCGGTAACCGCGTAGGAAATCAAGGTCAGGGTCCTGGACGTGACGCGCCGTGCGCCTCAAAGCACACGCTACTGTCAGTCGCACGCACGAGCGGATACCGTGAAACAGTCGTCCATTATGGCACTCTAAAAGGACATAAAGAGAATGGTAGTTTTGAAGCGCCTCGACGTATTCGTAAAATTATTGAAATTCTTACAACTTCCCGCAAAATACAACTATTTCATAAAGAAATTAAGAACTTATTTTTATTACATTCACCACAACGCACGATTATTCAGAAACCAAAAGAAAATCGTCCATATTCATTATTTTTGGAAGACCTATTCCTTTGACGTCAAATTATATCAGACATTAATTTTTAAAAATAGTAACATCGCCAAAGCGACCTGAGTCCCCGCGAAGAACGACAGATATCGAATTCCGAGTCCAGCAGAAGTGACCGATAGATTCGTCTTCTTATACTCGCTTCTCATTCCCTATCATTCTATAGTCACATTTTCGTCGGGGAGGTCGCACAAGCAATGGTGCGTCTAAGTTATAAGCATTGGTTTAGGTATTAATAGAAAAGACGAGAACTGATGTTAGGATTTGTCTTTCACAAATGTTTTCAGCACTTTACATAGGTAAAGCAAGTGTCCCAAACAAATTCAGGATTAATTTCCTTCTTGTCCCACCGACTGACTTTTCATGAACATCGTACCTTAAACTAACAGGTTGAAGGACTAAAGAGACAAATTGTAAATCTCGGGGTTCCCCGTAAAGAACAGATCATCTATGATAATCATGTATAATGATAAACAATATTGACCCAATATTTCATTAGATCGATTATGGGAGAGTAGGTTACAGTGAATGGATCCTATACGTGTTACACCAAACGCGCTCGCGACGTTGCTACTCCAACACTCCTCCAGCTACTGAACTCCATGTCAGTGTCGTAGCGGGAGGACACATCGCAGCACCGCGGTCACTGAGAAAGTACGAAAGTATTTTTTAAAGTGATTCATAAAAAACGTTTATCTTCTCTTAGAGTTGTAATTGTGAATGTTTTAATAAATTTTGGTGTTCTTTAACGCATGTAAAGATATTTTATCTCTTCACTTTAGTTTCTCGCAAAATACATAATTTTCTATATTTCTTTCTCTACGGTTGCTATCAATGGGGAACATTGAATCTCTTTGTATTGGCTCACAGAGGATCGCGGACATAAGATATAGTGTCTAAACCATTGTTTATCAGAAGCTTTTTTTAGGTAAAATGCGGCGAAACAGAAAGAGGAAGACCGTGGCCTCCATACACACAAGCATGGGTGTTTCTTTAAAATGATATCCGATGTGCCAAAAGAGCTGTTTCCAGATTGACGAATATACCATTCACGACTCTATACATATAAAAAATTCAAATATCGTCTCAAAATTGTATGAACACCAAAACATACCAAATTATTCTTTGCGAAAAAGTTTCTCGGATGCTCAAGAGAAGGACTTGAGAGAATATATTAAATGTGTCCAATGTTCCAGGTATTGCAACAGTTGCAGTGCATGATATCTAAATGATTTTGTCTAAACCAGGGTTTTACTGGGAGAACAAAAAAGAATCAAGAATTTTATCATTTCGATATTGATTTACGTACGATACCTCATTGATCGCATGGTAGAATACCTGTTTACACGATCTAATATTTGGAAGCTTAGGTTTAAATAAGTTGTTCATATTTTAAAAATATTTTGTTAGAGTTTTATGTCAACTACTTTAGTTAAAGTTTTGTAACGTAATAATAACAGACGTGTTCATATTTTTTAATAAAAGACTCTTATTGTCTAAGAAGTTTGTGATTTTGATACTTCTTGTGACTAATAATATTGTGATTTTGAGACTGTAACTTCTTTCAAGACTGCTTTGAAGTAAAAACAAAGTTCACTTAAATAATAAATTCTTTTTTGAAATAAAAATGTTTTATTAAACAATAAATCAGTGAACCCCGTACGATTCACCGATCAAATCCCATTTTTTTAAGAACCTGCCTTATTCCATTCCTAAGCTTTCCCATAACCGTCTTTGTCATTATGTTTCAAAATTAGATAAATGTTACAGAATTTTATCAAAAGACTGGCAATTTTAAAGTGAAAATCATAGTTACTACACTTTCGAGAAAAAAATGATACGCTGCACCCCAACCTCCCCTATTTATTTCCTTTAATTGTATAAAATATGTACACCTTGTAATTCATTTGTTGGTTGCTTTGTTTTGAAACTATTCTTTAAAAAAGTTCACTTAATATATTTGTCGATGGCATAGCTCAATTCATCCTAAAGCACAGATTTGCCGTTTTTCCTCTCATTCTTGTTCAACGAGCTCTTTTCATTTTTTATATCGTGTCTTTTATTTGCGGTAATTCGACGACTAATATATTTTCGTGATGCGTCTTCTTTAACTCGACCTGTAAATCTTCCAGATTTATGTCAATAAAAAAAAAGATTCCATTCGACTCGACAATTTCACTGGAGCGTAGCGCAAAAGGACAAAGTAGCTCTGCGATGAAGCAAGTCCACGCAGTTAACAAGATTCCGAATAAGCCACCGAAACATTTTGACACAACATATTTAGAGTTCTGTTCCTGAATAATTACAGAAACAAAAATCTCTAGTTCCTAATGTCAATTTGTTTCACAAAAATACACGTTAGCGGCGATGGAGATGTATTGGCTATCCTTGGGAGGTAGTAATTTCAGAAACTATTAATTCTCCTTTTTCTTGGTTGACATCGTGGACTTCACGAACCAACCTGTTAATAGACCAAATAGTCGTAGTTCCCATGTAACGGTAGAAAATAAGATTGATTCGGATAGCATACCTGACGGATGGGTACAATTTCATACGTTGAGAAGATGCGTCGTTCTTCTTCTGACGAGAAGAGTTCTTTTATACTGAACTCCTTTCCTCTAGATTTCGTGACAGGTAAAGGGATCTGTTTGTCATGCAGATGGAGAGGTACATCGTAATTTGGTGGGGATAATGAGACGGAGGTCTGGAAATATTAAGTCTCCTTCTATGCCTTTCCTACGGAAGGTCTCTCTCCTCATCACCAATTGGAACATCGAATAATCCACAAAAGGCACGAATTTTTGACTGTGTACAAAGAGACTGAGAACTCGCATCCCACAATTCATCTCTGATCATTTCAGCGTTAACGCCCAAACGTTAATTCATCATCTTGGGCACTACTGTATCTAATAAATTCGGCAACACTAGTTTCATTAGAAAACTGAACGGTCACTTGGAAAAGTAAACCTTTAAAACAAAATGTTTCCCAAAATATTTCTTCCTATTATCAATTAAACATACATATTACTAATTATATAATGAATACATCAATTATTTATAATTTATACTGTCACTCAAATGATTCCTCATAAAAAATTTCCAGCATTTTCATACACGTTGATCATGTTACGTTACTGTTACCTGGCGGTGAGGTTCACCGCAATCTAAGAGATTTCTATGTTTCATACACGTCTCATTGAACCGATGATTTACATTTTCCCTTCAAATTATCGTCTGTACTCGTAGTTAGTGCTGTCCATTATTAACCACATTCTCTATTCTAAATATTCAAATATAAAAAACTTCAAACTTTTACTACGAAAAACTTGTTGCTGGTTGAATTTAAAATAATGATAAGAAATCTATTAGGTGAAATAAAGTATGTACTTCCAATTTGTCTATAAAACTCTTCAAAGTTTTTAAATGTGCATAAAAAACAAGTAATTAACGCCGCCTTTAATTTATCAGTTGACATTTGTCCATCACTACAAGTGTTCTATCGACGAAACGTTTCAACGAAAAGAGCGTTTCAATAAACAGAGAATTATAGTGATTAGATTGTTTTTGCAATGTGGAAGAATATACACCCTCCTTATTCTGGTCAGTTAAAGAGAAATTGTACATAGCACACCAATAAAAAGAACAATATAATTCTCTAGAACAATGTAATTCTCAATAAATCTAGAACAGCACTGTCCAACTGGCGACACGCTGACCACATGCAGCCCGTGAAACCTTTTAGAGTCAGCGAGATAACATTTTACATCAAATGTTAAGGGGTACACCTTTGTGTTATACATCTGTGCTGTCATTTGGCGCGGAATGTACAGTGAGAGAAAATAGAAAATTATGTTCGGAATTACCCCGTTGTATATTACTATATGAAAACATGGTATTTTATTACTAAATATTATAAACACTTTTAAAAAATAAAGAAATAAACTATTTAATTTCTCCAGCTCGAAATTATATAAATTTATGTTTGAGAACCTAAATACTGCGTTACAAATAAATAAATATGACCCATTAGTTTTATTCGTTGGGCAACATTCTGCCAAGCCCCATCCCATACCGGTCCGATCGATCGAAAGTGTTTTGAAAATGACTCGCGAGCTAAGATAAGAAGATCTAGAATATTTACTTCACGAAATTTTACAAAAATACGATATTTTTATGAAAGGATTTCTTCCTGTTCCAGGTGACGCTGGCCTCACTCATGCTGCTCATCGCAGCGAGAGTCTCCGCCATCCAGAGCGGCGAGCGTCGCTTGACCGCAGTGTTACCTCCTCATTACTTCGATCGTTCCACACCACCATTGACGGTACGTCACCGGCCGCCTAGGCCTTCGCCACCGCCTTATGCTGTACCTATGGAACCGCTTGTGCCGTATTCCCAACCCGACCCTCTGTATCATCGGCCAGGGTCGATAGCCGCTACAATCGATGACTCAGCAATCCCAGTGGCAGACGCAAGCACGCTGCAGACGCTCCGCAAGTCCAGCGATGATGAGCCCTTGGTGGGCCCTGGCCCGGCGCCTGACGCGCTTTTCCCTGACAGCGAAGTTCAAGCCGTCAGGCATCGACCGAGAATTGCTTATAATCACCATCCTTCTCATCCTCCTCGACGAGGGCAACTGTATTATGTGCGAGAGCCGGAGCCCATCATAGAGATCATTATCAAAGAGTCCAATGAATCATTGCCTGCTCCTCCACAAACGGAAACATCTCCACCCGTGCCCAAAAAGGAACCCGTGCATGTTTTCTACGTGAAGTACAAGAAAGACCCAACGAAATATGGCAAAGACAGTGTGGTTTATGAGCCACCAGTGCCTGCGGTCACACCTGTTCCAGCGGAGACAGAAGCAGCTGAGAGTCCAGCCTACGGCCCACCACAAGAGCATCTAGCTGTCACCGCTGCGCCCCCACCTACTACTACTCTCCGAACCATCATACGACCAGAGTCCGAGACGTATGACGTACATGGTTCAGGCTTGCGTGTGACATTCGGAGGGCCACACGACGACCACGAGGATGCGGGGCAGAGTGAGTCGGCTCAGCAGCCATCGCTCGCGTTACCCCAGGGCTTTCCTGGACCTTCCTTCCCAGGACTCCTCAGTTCAGTTCACAAACGTGAGCATACGTTCTTCCCACCACCCCCTCCGCCACCACCACCGGTCGCATCAGCACCCTTCCCTAACCAACCCCCGAGCTCCTTCCCCGTTCCTCACCGCACCTTCTCAGCGGTACCCGCTCCCTTCCTACGACAACTACCCTCGCAGCCTCCCTCACAGTCATTCTCGCAACCCCCGCAACGCCAACCCCCGCAGCCTTTTCACGGACCTCCTCCTCCTCCTCCACCAGTCCCACCCAAGTCGCGACCCTCGCATTTTGGACCGCCTCTCCAGTTCCAGCGACCCGCGCTCTCTCCTCAACAGCCTCCCCCGTTCCGCCCTGCACCTTCCACTGCAGTTTTCCCGCCCCCACCTCCACCCCCACCTCATGGTATTCGTTCTCCTCAAACGCAGCAATATATCGAGCAACAGCGTAAAGTCATTCAACAGCAGCAAGCTGAACTCTTCCAACAGCAGCAGCAACAACAACAACCACACATCCTCCAGCAACTTCAGCAACAGCGACACCAGCAACAGTTGCAGCACCAACAACAGCTCCATCAACAGCACCTTCAGCAACAGCGTCTCCAGCAGCAACAGAGACACCAGCCTCAACAACCTCAGCAACAGAGTCCGCAACACCAGACAGCGCAGCAGCTGGGCTTCAATGGAGAAATTATTAAATCAGTGCCTTCTCTGGAGGAGCATTTGACGACTCGGGAAGGACCCGCGACGCGACCTCCACCGCAACACAGTCAACTGACATCCTTCAGCCACAGTCATGGCTTGGGTCCACAGCCAGCCTCCCCGTTCACTCTCGCGCAGTCTGAGGCGCGTCAGCCAGTACAACTACCCCACCAACAACCTCAATTCCAGCAGGCACAGCTCCAATACAAACAGTTCCATCAGCAGCACCACCAGTTGTCAGCCGCCGGTCAGGCCCAGCAGGTATGAATCTGTTTGAGATTCATTTTCAGATCATTTTCAGTTCATTTCCAACAAAAGTCCGTATTGAAATCAATAATTGCAGTTTCCTAAACCAAGTCAAATATCTTACTCTGAAAACATTTTAAACTCAGTTGTAAGAGTACTTTAAGAATTTAGTTTTACTGGGAGTCGATATAGGAAAAATTATTCAAACAGTAGAATTGTCAATAGTTTTCCACAGAAAGAAGTTTAAAGATGTCTATCCTATTCTCTCATTTCATAGCAGCTCCTGAAAATGTTGGTTGCTAATGCCAACGAAACATTGAGTTTTTACAAAATGACGACTTAATACCCCCTAAATAATTTTTAAATGTTGATCAAGTAAGCCGTGAAGGTGTGCATCACTATTCTGTCCTGTACTTGCCTTTCAGATATCAGTTTTATGCAACTATTGGGTCATGTAATAATAATAATTTAATGGTTTCTAGCGTCAGTATCAAAAGCGTAGTAAAAACTGCAAATGAATCACATTGTTAATTAAATGTTACGTTACAAATAATTGATACCTAACTCAACGTCAAGAATAAATAGTAAGATTTTGAGCTTAAGATGTCAAGCACTAGAGCTCTTGCCCTAAATTAAACGAAAGATACACGATATAATTAATTTTACTTATTCTACTTACGTGTGTAAATTTGTTATAGATGATGGTTGAGTTATTAGCGTGGAACCATTGGCTGAACACATTAGTTGGGAATAAAATTATCTTCTTCGATGGGTAACAAAATTTTGAAAAAGAAAAAAATGTTTAACATCGTAATTGTATTCTTTTGATTTCGGTTCCACAGGTGTCACGCCCATTCTCCGCGGCCGGAGCATTGGGCAGCCGACTCCCAACGCCAACCGTACCGCTACTACCCACAACGAAACCACCCAAGGTGTTCTCCTTAGTACCTTCGAGCAGCCCGGCGACGCCACCTCCAACAACCACAACCACCGCTGCCACGACCTCTTCCGCAGCCGCTGACAAAGGCAAGACAGAGAAACCACTGCCGACGCTTCCCGACGAAGTGCCTGAAGATCTTCGGCAGCAGCTCTTGTCTTCCGGCATCCTCAGCAACGCTGATATTCAGGTAAGGCCTTCGTGATAAACTGATATTTAAAATAGAAAGGCTGTTTTAAACGATAAACACAATAAATTTATCTTTAAGAAAAGTTCCAACTTCTTCTGTTTTGAGATACTTTACGTAATTAGTACAAAATTTCCAAACGTTGTTCAACAACATGACCCCTAGTGAAGTTCAATCTTTAGCACAAGTATTTTCAATACGTCGAGAACATGAAATCAGCTAAATTCAAATAATGAAGACATCACTAAGAGGTTTTGTACTTCAAATGGCAAAAATGAAAATGTTTCAAAAATTACCAATTGAATTTACATTATCGTCGAGATATTTTGACTAAAGGAAATAACATCATGTTCCTGAAAATATAGTGGAGGGACATTAATAATACTCACAAAAGAAAATGTTAAGAATCTATCAATTTTACTAACTAATCAAGACAGATGAGGTAATATGAATCATCAGTTCATATATTATCTAGACCCTACTCAAAATAGTATTCAACAATAAATACTGATACAATGTAAATAAATCAAAATAAGACAATTATGTGAAGAGTTCCTTCCACAATATCATTTTTATTTCTATTTATGTAACAGCAAGTGTTGTCTAGCGACATTTGGAAACGCCCAAGTAGTAAAATATTAATGTAAATAATAAAAAATTTATTTTGAATCAAAAGAGGTTTTCGCAGAATTAATTTTAGTAGACGATGGTCAATGGTAGCCAGTACTGCCTCATAATTTGATATGATGGTTCTTCGATGTGACAAAATAAAATTTCAATATGTTCATAAATCAATCTACAATTTTTTCTCTATATCCTGGATATCCTCCGTCATTGAATTTGAATTAGATGAAAAAGTCTATTTGTGGTGTTGCATAACGAGGATATGTGGCGTACCTAGGATGGTGAGTGGGGAGCGCCCAGGGTTTTGACCCTTAAGAGGTCTCCACAAAATCCTCCACAGAGGTCACCAAAAAAAATACAAACATATCAATATGAACTTAAATATATTCTAAAAGAAAATTTAGTGAAATAAATAAAAGCTCAGCTTATTATTACATACAACTCAAAATTTAATTTCAATTTTGTTACGTTATCTAAAACACGGCATGCAAACACGTTTGTGCCTAGCCTCTAATGCGACTCCCACCTCGGGCCTTATTAAATGTAGCTGTAACGTCGGCGCTAGGACATGCCATCAACTTGCGAAATATTAATAGCTCTTTGTATTTCCCAAGCAGAATGCTGTTAAGAATATTACAATAAGTGGCCGGTCAGCGCTAAGACGGACGTGCGACGAGTTTTCCGTGTGGAGGTATTGTTCGAACAAACACTTTTCATCTTAAGGAAAGTATGTACCAGTGTATTCGAAGAATGCAGTCGGTGACGTTGACCCACGGGGGTTCGGGTGTACCTAAATTAAAGACGAATTCCACGAAGAAAAGAATAAAGCACGAAAAGGGTGTTTGCGAAGCGCCTAGGTGACGCTCATGACGATTCGTCCTCTACGGCGCGTCCTCTGCATTCCTAGAAGCAAAGGGGGTGACACAAACGGAGTGCTTCCACGGAGGTGGCGAAGGTGTGGTTGTTCACTGATCACGTGACGTCTGGTACAGTATATATTGGGAGGAGTGAAGCTTCTCGGGGATTCTTTACAAAGGAACGTAGAGATCCGTCAGCACGGACAAGTGACTGTACTAAATCTAGGTCGCGGAGACTAGATGTTTGTTAAGACTGCTGCGGTAGACTTAATGAACTCATTACTAGGTGCGAGGGTCGTAACTAGTATCAGTTAGTTGTTGGGGAAAACAACTTATCTTTTCAAAGGAACAGATAACCTGAGGGTTTTTAAAATTTAGTTGTCTTCAACTATATTTTACAAAGTATAAACAATGCTCTCTGACAGCATTATTTGTCTAATAACAGATTATTAGATCTACTAATGGTTTTTGGGAGTTTGTGTCTGTAAACAATTCAGATTTCATGTAATTTGTAATAAAACATTATTTATTATTATTACACGTGAGTTTGGTTGCTCGGGAAACCGAGCTGGTGGCAGCGACAAAAACTACCATAGGAATTTTGGTATTTATGTGGATCCCGCTTCTACCAAAGGAATAATAACAACACATCAGGGTTTGAGGTGTGATGTTACAGTAGCTAAGCCACTGCATGTGAGTGTTTCATTTTACGATAAAGTAAAGCTAATTTACCAAAATAAAGTGACAAAGATCTCACTCAACCATCTTATATACAATTTTGGTCCGAAACATTACGCGAAGTCTTCTGCAACAGGTCCTCGACTACGACAAAGTGGGTGACATCCCCATCGAGAGCCTGCCTCCGGAAGCGCTGGAGAACTTCTACGCTGCCGGGAGCGCGCCGGTGCCCGCAGTTGTGTCTCCCAATGCCACATCTCCTTCAGCGAAGGCTTCCAAAAGGACCACAGCATCCCCGCCGCCCGTCGAGATGAAGGTATCACGATGCTCAAAAGGGAGGCTGAAAAGACCAAAGAGGAAGCGGTGATAAGTTATTTTACAGCATCGTTCACTCACAGCGCGTATACCGGGAGAGCTGTAGTGTTATAATGAGTAGTTCCATACAACTACATACCGTAAATCAATGAAGTTATTTCTAACACTTTTGCAAAGTATAGCTGAAAAATATAAATCCTTTTCTCCTCATTTACAAAATTTGACAAATCTAGAACGAACTACACACGTGTGCACATTATATGAAAAGAAGGAAACACATGTGTATTTTTCATGACATCACGTACTTGGGAAAGATAATACAAAAGTTAACTTGTTTCAAGTTAATCATTTAAACATTAACATTAAAAGTTAAGCTGAAAGAATAACTGATAAAAGTTAATTGCAACGTATTACAAAAAGTTCAAAGTTAATATTTGGAACCTTGGTAAATTTCAGATAAAACAAAGAAAATCCTTCATTTTATAATTACTATAAAGTACGTGCTCAACGTACAAATCTTGTTAAACTTCAAAAGAAGTTACCTTTCGTAATCCCAGTCAAAAAACCTTCCCCATCACTCTGTTTAGACCTGGAGCACTAAACAAACGATCGCAATCGTCTAATGACTGAAATGCTGAGTTAGGTCAAGACCAGTGTGCTTTGCTCGTATCCTCATAGAGAAGCTATGCTAGCTCGCTTTCTACACTTGCAACCCCCTCATTCCTTGATATGGTTTTCGCTGAAATTGAAGCGAAAAGGTTACTAAATACCAAAGAGTGGTTTGGACATCGTAATCGTTGCTTCCAAAATTTTTAGTAATTCCCAGAAAAAAATCAACGATTTAGACGATCCATTTTATAATGAATGACATTTTTGCCGTAAGTGATGTGATAGCATCAGTGTGATACCGTTAACTCACACAAATAAAATAGATTAAATCTGTTTAATGATATTTTAACGAATTTTTCTTCGGTAAATTTTTATTCAGTACTACCAACTCTACAAACTCATTACCAATTTTCTAGTTTAGACGAAATTCGTGCACTGAGGGAGTAATCAGAAAAAAAAAGATTCCACAAAAGAATCCATTCTGCACTCAATTCCCGGAACACACGTTTGCAAAATATTAAATGAGAGAATTCACAGTTGCTTGCATTAACCTTCTTCAAGATTTTACGACTGCTGTTTAGCTCAGTTTATATCACTTTTTGAAAGACATATATAATACTTTACATCAGAGATGTTTTTGTCGATTCAAATTAGATACAAAAAGAATAAATTGGCGGTGAAAATTATATATAAATTCACATACATTTTGATGATCAATGGCAAACAAACCAATCCCAGTAACGCATCGATGTTTACCCCGAACCGGAGAGATCTTATAATTGAATGGAACCACGAGTACTATAAAAATAAATTGCGGGATGAAACGCGTCTCGCAATGCGTGTATGCGAATTTCACTTAACTGGTGAATTAAAATATTATTAAAGCGCCGAAAATTCAAGTCGCGTTGTTTCAAGTCATGGTTGATAACTTCTGGAACAATTACGCTGCTCTATCCTCTCTCCCATTTTCCGAACTTGCATGAAGTAATCTCAAATTCTGAATTCGTACCTTAAGGAGTATTCTGGTGTGCCCAGGTGGTGCGCTACGATTCGTCGTCGGCTGCGGGACAGCAGCTCGCTGATCAGTATGTGCGAGCAGACGCCACGCAGCTGGATCCTGTCGTGCTCAACGATGCTGGCTACAATCGCTACTTGCCTCTCAAGGTATGGACGGATTCATTCAATTCTCAAATCCCTCACATATTTGCAGTAGCATATCTAGGCAAGGACGTGAGGGGGATCCTCCCCGGGATCTTAAAAAATAAAATAAAGACATAAATTTCAACTTAAATATACTTGAATTTTATTGTAAATTAAAATTACTAATAGCTGAGCTTCTTATTAAATACAACTACAATTTCAAACTCAGCATGTAAACACTATTGTGTGGTTTGAATAGATGCCTCCAAAAAATCTCCCTCCTCGGGTCTCATCAAAACAATACTTTCACAAATAAAACTGAGAATGTCATTAAGTTCAAATGGATACGTTTCGCGGTATGATATAATCTAAACATTTCCCTTCAAGACAAATAACGTAACTTCCTAGATAAAGATGACACAAGGGACTATGGCATTAAGGTCAGACTTACATTTCTTCAAAGCGTTAACAGCACAAAGTCATATTTAAAAAGTATTTTATATTAAATGACAGTTGTAATGACTTGTGGCAGAGTTACATCAACAACAGAGTTTACGAAATCCAAAAAGAGGGATTGGTTTTGAATGAGGCTAGCTCAACGAAGATAGAATTTCGCAACCAATACTCCGCAAGGAAGGTACAAAATTACGCAAGAGTATGGAAGATATATACACTACCCACAAATATATAATACAAACAATAGTTATATATTAAATAGTTGGATGAGCCTGCTTCATATTGATAATAATCTATTGAATACAAGTATAAACATAAAATCTTTACTATCTTTACTGATTTAATTTTGAGCACTTTATCTTTTTTTTCTATCACTAGCAGTAATTCAGGAAACAAAGTATTTCATTTGAAACCATAACTCCAGCAAAATGTTATCGAGAGACAAATGTTAGAGATGTTAAGAAATATTTTTAATGAACACTGGTTCTTCAGTGGTAATTCAAAACCAAAATTCCAGTTTGGTTATCAGGGAACAAATAGAAAACGATTTCGGTTCAATTGTAAACAAAAATACGCGTTGGGTACTGTTTGTTCATTAAAACATTAGGTTAAACAATGATAGTCACGGTGCAGATTCATTACTTCCATACAGGCTTTCAAAGGGATGCATTTAGCGTCAGTGGCAAGAGTCGGTTTATTGTGAGCCTTTCAATACGACAGGTGCATTCGAGAGCTGCATTGACGAATAATCAATGTGATACTATGATGGCAGGATTTCTTTGAAATCAGCATGGAGGTTTTTTTTCGTTTCGAATATTGCACTGAAAATAATAAGTTTGTAAAGAAGCGTTAAGGTTTCTAGGAGTTAAAAACTTAATTAATTGTATCGTATTAATTGTACTGCTATTCCGCCATCGACACCTTACTTTTCATTCACCTACGTTTCGGACATTATTATATCCTTCATCAGGGCTAAATACAAAAAGAAATCATAACAAGTTCTACATACACTCTTACCAGTTTCCACATAAAACATCACAAAGTTAAAAGTAGAATTAAACAGTTCTTGTTATACATTAATACTATCATATTCCTGTCCCACCATCTCCTGAAGGATACAATAATATCCGAAACGTTGGCAAGTAAGTTTTTATTTTTACCGAGTACAAAAAATCCTCAAGATAGAATGTAATTAATCTAAAGTGGTCAAGAAGTATTTGTAACATATTCAAGTTATCGTTATAACATACTACCTAAATTTTACGTGCACATGAGTTGAAATATGTGTCATAGGGAATAATAGACGACGATTCAGTGCACATTCAAATTCGTCGAGAAGTCCGAGCGCTCTATGTGATTGCGAAAGTATACCTTAAGGTTTATCGAAGAGTTCGAAGAAAATTAGAAGGCAGCGGTAATTGGCTGCGACGAGTCACTGATGTTACGCTATATGAGGAAATGGGTGTTCAGTCGCCACTCAATGCGCGTGAAACAGGCAATGGATGGCGCGCGGGTGAGAGCTAAGAAAATTTTAATTACAAAAAAGAAGCTGATGAGCGCTGATAAGGAAACCTCACTTGAAGTGATGAAAGGTTTGATACTCGGTCGAAGAAGTCTGCAGAGCAGGAAGATTCACAGTTTCGATTCAGGGAACTAGTCGGTGACAGAAAAAAAATCTGTTACTCTAAAGATGCCATTTTACGTAATTAATATGTAATAGAATGAAAACAAAAACTGATTTAAATAAATAAACATGTTCTGGAAGCACCAATTCAACCTACACAATAGCTAAAAAAATTTCACGTGAGTTGTTCTTCGCGTTTTGATATCTAGT
The DNA here is from genome assembly GCA_002313205.1 of Laupala kohalensis. NCBI lineage: Eukaryota > Metazoa > Arthropoda > Insecta > Orthoptera > Trigonidiidae > Laupala > Laupala kohalensis. The sequence goes on along the minus strand of NNCF01126387.1, from coordinate 1,778,003 downwards.
CTCATGTATAAATTACCCGGAAAATGACTATTGAGATGCCTATATACATACCAATTCGAATTTTGCGTTTCCATAATGGTGATTGAACCACAACTCAATTAAAAAGAAGTTTTTAAACATGTAAGTCACTAATAACAAGCCCTTCTTTATCGAAAAATAAATAGAAATCCTCGTTTGCTTGTTCTTCCTGCTTTTCAAATGTTTTTCAATTTTAAATATTTTGGACATCTTTTAATTTTCCTAATGCCACGCTTCGGATTATTCACATATTTCTTCCGTGTACATACTCGTGGAGAAGATATATGCTAACTATAATAAGATGAAAAAGGCGACGAGCCTGGAAGGCAAACTGGAGGAGTAATAGACAACACCCCAGCGATCAAAGTAGGAGATCCTGGGACCGATTCCCGGTTCGTCGCCATTTTCATCCGGCTGCGTCGTCGATCGCAGGCGGTAAATGCGCTCTACTGGGTGACAGGTGAGCGGCGTGGGCTTCCCGCTTCCTGACGTGCCGGAGCTGCGAGGTCGCAACGTCACCAGCGTGGTGATCCTGGCACCCGTCGACTACGACCTTCTTCAACAAGGCGAAGGAGTGGCGCCCGACGAAGAGGGAGGAACTGGTGACGCGGACGATCGGGCGGGACGCGCCGCTGCTATCCAGGTAATTGAAGCCTCACCAGACGACTCCATGGTGTACTTACTAAGGTAAAGTATTACGCATCCTAATATTGGAGAGAGAACTATCAACCAATCAGAGCGGATTCAAACAGAGTGTTTTGCAGCGGACTTTTCTATTCACAGAACCAAGAAATTCAAATAAAAGCTGAAAATTAAAAAAATCACAATTATTTCCATACATTCATACTGCAAAATATAATAAAAATCTTGCGCTCCAAAAGAAATAGTAATTAACCTATGCGTATACCCTCCTTAACCTGTGTGGTAGCGTGGGAATGTCAAAAGTTCAGATCTGGCTGTGATTGGTGGGTAGAGCACAACCGTAACACTAATAATTCACCTTAGTAATTACATCATAGTCGCCTCTCTTCAGGAAGAACAACCTTGTTCTCAACACTCCTTTCTTAGTTTCTTCCCCGTCCCTTACCTTCCTCCTTTAAACTTTTCACGTTTTCTATCAACTTTACAGAAATAAGTTATGTGCCTTCTGCATAACGTTTTCCTGTGTCGTGTCTTTCTTCATCCCTTGGAAACAAGTTGTAACTCCCACTCTCGTGTCTCCCATATCGTTGAGAAATATGCAGAAGACACTCAGGAAATGAAATATATTCACATTTTACTTTGGACAAATTAACGGCAATATTCAGTGCAAGATATTTCCCTACTTTGACAATTAATTATTTAATTCGGTATGTGATAGAAGTAGAAGCAGTGAAATTCTAATTTGAAACCAATGGATACAGCACGTCTTCGTGTTCTCTTTATCTTCTCTTGCTTTTAATTATACAATCGTTTTCACATTTCTGTTTCTCGTCACGGATTAACTTCAGCTCCTCAATCAGTTTGTAGAAGTGTTAAAATAACATTCAATTTTGATATTACATTCACCGCCATCCCTTTTATTATCAGGGAGGTGGACAAAGCTTTTTCTAGGTTAAATATTTAATTCATATCTTCGTTATCGCAATAATGCAAAGCAAATAAACATACCAATTCCCCATAAATAACGGCATTACCTTCTGTGTCATCTTGCGTTGCCCCATTCCCCATAAACTCTCTCTCTGCGATTAATCTTACGTCACTCGACCTCACAATTTCGCATTCTTTATGAGTGTCGTTTCTCTTCGCTCAGGTGAAAGGAGTGCGCTTTGTAACTGGTGACATCCTGAAAGACTTGGTGAAGAACCCGACGGGAGAGAACTACAAGCGTTGGCTGGAGAGGGAGCGCAAGGCTTCCAGTGAGCAGCAAGCTATCATCCTTCTGGTCGCAGAGTAAGTACACCGCGATTCATCCACGCATAGAAACGTCGTTGCAATGCCATGGCACCGGCAAACCCACTTATCACGCGGTCGTCAAATGTGGAACACAAACAACGTTCACTGATCTAACGTTGAAGTCACGATTTATCAGACAAGTTTCTAATCTTCACAGTGACCCCCAAAAAAGTATTCTCAACTTACAGGACAATTCCGCTCATCTAATCCTTTCAGAATTTCCTTTAGAAATATTGGATTCGCTTTTCATATTTGCAGGCACTTGCGTTTATGGATTTCCTCTCAAAGGGAAGGGAGCCTCAAATTTTATTCATTTAAAGTTCGCGTGATTCCGATGACCACTCAATGAACATTTAGGTCTATAAATAATAATTTTATGTTTTTAAAATTAGAGGGTCCGAATATGTTTCAGAATACTTTTTCTGGGAGTGCAGGGTCAATTTCCGAAGAAAATTAAACTACGCAAGATAATTCTGTAGTTCAGTAACTCTAGAAACGGAAGAATTTCAGTAAATCAAGTTCTGAAGTGCCACAGAATCTATTTAAAGTCTTGTTCCCACGGCGTTTGTCTTGTGGAACCTCGATGTTCGTACTTGTGTGCTTAAAATACTTTGAAAATATGACAATCAAAATGATAAAGGGGGTTGAAAAAAGGCATTGAACATGCCATAAAAAGAAACTTTAAAAATTTCTTGACATAATCAAGGACTATGAAACTGAAAAAAAATGTATTCACAAATGACATTTTCGAACATTTTGATGGAAAGTGGTGAGCGGAATATTTCATCGATTAATTGTTAATTTTTTTAGGAAAGGCATTTATTTTGTTTTCTTATAGACCTACACGCTCCTCAGAGAAGTACTGCCTTTCTCACGGTTAAAGACAATATTTCTTATCTCCCTTCCGTAAGTCGAGTGTGGGTGATATAGCCAGGAGGGAATAGTGCCAGCTCAAAGAAAACTAACCCTCAACAGCTCCGTGTGCCTCATGGGGGCG
>NNCF01126387.1:1739532-1775040 GCA_002313205.1 Laupala kohalensis | reverse complement strand
GGGGGGGGGGGCGGAGGGAGTGCTCGCGAAGTTTGGAACTTCAGAGATCTGCAGAAGCAACAATGAAGGGTAACGATTACCTAACTTTTAAAATATATATTTCTTGTGACCGAAGCAATGAATGTAAATAGCTGACTCCTACTCGGAAATTTCGTTCAATTCAATAATAATCGTTCGCGCCCGATTTTCGCATCTTGTCCCCCACAACATACCTTGTCTTCAGGCTTTCCTCTTCAAGGAAAAGAATTACATTTCGTCTCAAGTTGAATAGAACCCGAATGACTGTGCTGTTGGCAGCGACGTATTTAGCGACACGCTGCGGCCGAAAGCAGCCTGAGTGGGGAAGAGAGGATGGAAGGGGGGGAGTGCGAGAGAGAAATAGAGAGTGAGAGCGTTGCATTGCGTGAGGCGCTGGCGCAATGCGACGTACTTGGTTCGATACGACGCGCGGGGTAGGCGCCGCCGGCGATACAAGCGCAGAGCAACGGCAGCGAGAAAGGGAACTCGAAGACACGGAATGCGCTACAATGAGCAAGGCGAAAGGGAGGGAGGAGAAGTGAACTAAACAAACCGAGAATAATACTAAAGAGTGGGAGGATAGCACGAGAACAACAATCTGATAAACAGGAACGAATACTAGATTCTGCATGACAGTATCACTACACGCAGGCACGAAGCACACACATGGCATTGGACTCGTCCAGGTGTTCGCAAATTCATGGAGATAATCAATGCTTCGTTTTGCAACGTATTAAAGGTCATGATACTACAAAAGTGCAGTCACGTCTGAATTTGTCCTTTGTTCTTACTTTGTCCTTGAGAGATTTATATACAATGCTCACATAACGTATACGTAATTGTAAAAACTTAAGTGCAACAAGTAGTGGAGGGAGGTTGCAATTCTTTACTTCTTAGCTGATGTTACTCGAAGTAACATTCCGTTCTCCGCCCCGGAAATCCACTGTATAGGGCATGAATAATAATAATTATTATTATTAAAAAGAAAATGTTAACAGAAATAATCACAAAATCGTTCATTTTGGAGACATGTAGACTTGTACGTACCGTGTTGAACGTAAGATATTAGCACGAAAGGAGGTGCCCCAAAATCGCCCCTCAGTCACAATATACCAGATGTAGATCTCCGTGAAAATGTATAATAATAATATTTCTATTTAATTTATTCTCAACCTCAATGACAATACACATTTTATCTTTTTGCATTCTTAACAGCCTTTAATGACATCCCCTTTTGGAACATGGTCATTCCGGGATCTCTGCCTCTCCTCTTGAATTTCCCTCCCTTTGGGCGTGCTTATTTGTCGCTGCTTCCAGCGTTGCCCGTTCTTAACCAGGTGTCGTATCTTGTAACATGTACCGCCGCTTTATTTGTTCCAATAACAATAAGAAGAATATAATTTCTAAGACTATTAATGTTTGGAACTCTTGCGATGAGTCTCTACGTGACAACTACGGCCATGTAAAAATGGCGACGGGCTAGGATAGAACCTGGAACTTTCGCTAAGGTGGAAATGATATGAGAGATGTGGAGCAGGTTGTCACCGAATTTGCGCACATAGAAGGTTGCTTTCCGCTGCCCGACTCGTCAGTTTCATCCGGCCGCAGTAATTCCATGTGTTTCTCGTTCGCCAATCGGTGCCACGGAGAGAAGACCTTCACGAGTCTTTACTTGTCATTCTTGTAAAGCAAGTAGTTGAACAAAGCTCAAGGCAGTGGAATGCGAAGATAATATTGCAATATTTTCAAGCAGATCTTATAGAAAGAAATTATTAGTTTATATTATTCCACGAAAATTTTACTGAAAACTGATACGTTTATGTAGAATATTTTACTGGTGTCATATTTTATGAGCAACATTAAACATTTTATGAAGTCCCTGACTTAAAAAAGTAATGATCGGAAAGAAACTCATATTCCTATAAAAGCTATCAAAAGTAAAACTGTACATAATCGTGTTCATTTATAAAGAGTGCGTTTGCAGTCTCACAAAGCCATGATACTTGTGATCAATGGATCTCGATAGCTCGCGTTCATATCGTAGCTGAATAACAACCGATCAATCGAAATGGAAGGTCAGTTTGGAAAAGAAATGACAAGAAAACCTAAGAATTTCAAAAAGTTTACCATCGAGGGGTTTCCGATGTATGAATAGTTGATTTCTAAACCAGTTTGGCTCTAATAGGTTTTAGGGGTTATTTGTAAATGCAATCCGCGAGTCAGAAGAAAGTCGTTGAAAACCGAGTACACTATTAATTACAACTAAAGATTGAACACGTCAATTCGACGACACTGGAGACTGCCATTAACTTTTTTAGGTGTAATAGATGATTTTATGAGTAATGAGATATCAATTCTTTAACACTCAGGGATATGAGATACGGCAAAAGAGAAATGAACACGTAATAATAGAATTATGACCTCCATAGCTCAAGAATTTTTTTTTCCTTTCCCAGAGCTTACAAAGTTCTAGAAAAGAACTCGTATTATTCTAGGAAAGATGTACGCAAGCATTATCAGGGAGGACCGTTGGTGGCCCAGACGGATCAAGGAAGCCATAGAGATTGTCAGACCATTCAACAATCTTAATGTTGATAATGGTTTGATCCTGAGGAGCACCTGGATTTTAGTACTAATCCCCTCCAACGTTCCATCTTGCATGGGAACCGAACGCAGAGTAAACCTAGACTTAAAGATAAATAGACCCAACTGTCTCTGCTGTGGGTTGTCCGTGATATGACACAGAAGGTACTGAGAGGTGTCGCCCTTTCGTTCGCACACCCACTTGGAGGGTGTAAGGTATTCAGAGCGAGTTTTGGTCTCTGCGAAGCAGTCAACAGCCAGAGAGGGGAATCGATTTTCCCTACCTAAGCCGATGTGCCGAGAGAGACAGAGACAGCTTGCATTGCTTTCCCCTTCGGACAACCGGTGCATAAGACTGTTTGCTCCATTTATCTTTAAGTCTATGAGAGTAACCCCAACCCCCTTCCCACCATGTCATTTATTTATGTATGTATTTATTTATGTCCCCACCATTTATCTTTAAGTCTATGAGAGTAACCCCACCCCGCTCTGATAGGCTGCCGCGTTCAGCCAATCAGAATGAAGCCCCTCTGCCGAACTTATATAACCGACGCGTGACCTGTTCTACTTCGCAGAGTTCGACAACGACTTAGGTATGTACGACTCATATTGTGCACTAAAGAAAGCCAAAGCAAGATGACCCAAATGTTAGTAGTTATGTCTACTGAGATGCGGTTTGTCCTGGAGAACCAAATGTATACAATTAGTACTACAAAGACTTCATCTTTACGGTTTATGCGAGCATTGATACAAGGGTTAAATATTGTGATACAGATGTGTTTTATTGAATTCTGATGGAAGCAGTAAGGTGTGAGGGAGGGGGGGGGCAGAACAATCTGTCCCTGGGGCCCGTGATGTCTGTCCACGGCCCTGACTACACGGCAAGCGCACTGAACCGTAGCACGCGAGTACTCCATGCGCAGTCAGACACGCACGCACACCCACAATGCTCGAAGAAGAAATTTTCAATTGGGCAAGCTGTTTACTACATGTCTACAAATGACCCGAATGTACTTACTTCCAAATAAGTAGAATGATTCGGTCGAGGAAAGTTCTTACTTTTTCTAACTCAGATTTGTTTCATTTGTGAAATTATACTTTTCTAATTAGTCTGGGTTAGATGCAGGTTCGGACTAGAGTCCTTCATATGTAGAAAGACGAGAGTCGAACAAAATACCAAGGAATATCAAGTAGATTCTCATACTTCGGATGATTTTTGGAGCGCGCATCATCTAAGTGGCATATAGAGTGACTAAAAAAGCCATCCTTTTTCTGTTTACGTTGGTTTCTCATGATAACGTAAAGTGAAATTAGTGATGATTTAGTGAAAATGTTAGAATAAGTTTAGGAAACTCGTTTTATCAATATTGGTTGAATCAATTAATCAGACAACTCTGACTTATCCTAAATCTTAATGTAACATGTGTCCTGTCTCACAGCATACATACCAATTTGGCTGTCGTCTGACAGTGTCCGCCATACAGGTTGGGGGAGGTTCAGCTGACCCTATCAGATGACGCGACATCCATGTCGCTTCTCTATCATATAAAGAACTCAATGCTGTGCTAGCCCTCTCTCTATCGTGTCTTCCTGCGCAGGGGCAGCGGTGCAACTTCGAAAGAGATCTTCATGTACGACGTGGGGTCGCAGCGAGTGAGCAGGCTGCGCGGGAAACTCAGCTCCGCGTTCGTGGATGTGGCCGAGGCGAACGCCAGCAGTCAGGACATCGATAACATCTCAGCCACGTCTCCGCACATTATGGAACTAAGACACCGGGGCTCTTTGGATGACGCGTCAGCAGAGGGATCCGAACTGACAGAGAGCCGCCGTCCAGCTACCACCGGCGGTTTCCGAGTTTCCATCACAGGAGGTTACAGCAAAACGTCCGCTGCCTCTTCCTAAGGACCGAGAGACCACGCCACACCTTGATACAACCAAAGCGTCTCTCAACTCATCAAACGTACGAAAAAAGGTTTTCAGAAAGTTTCAGTGGCATTGGTGCCAACGCGTGTGTCGCGGGTAGACTTCCTTAAACACTGGTTCACAGCGATTGTAGAAGTGTTCCATAATATTAATGGCGCTTGACATCCGTTTGAGTGTTCCAATATCGATTTGGAACGTAACAGTATTAGGCGTTTTCGAAATGGAATCGACCGGTGAAAGAGGTGAGCAAGAATTTGAAGGGGGGATAAGCGCTTCAGATTCGTAAGGTTCACTTTCAGCAATACAACATATTTCCATCCGCGAAGTGGCTTCAGTCTACGGACCGACCCAGCACATTACTACATTGTTTTTAAGATTGCAGGCTTAACAACTGGAATGATATGGGTTTCGGTTTGTGAGTCGTTTTAGAATTTACTGAACATTAGCCGTCCTTCGACGTATTGGGCGAATATTTATCGACGACTACGTTCGATTTTCTAAGGACTTATTGAAACTGAGTAGGAAAAACAGCTTCATTTCATGATCACATTTTCATACACGGAAAGAGATGAAAGAATTAAACGTTAACAACTGTGAAATATATACAAGCTAATAATTATGCTGCGTTCTACACTGGGCAAGACGAAGTCCACAAAGAACACAATTCGTTCATGCTTTAGAAATAGCTCAAAACAAAATTTCGAAACGTTTAAATCAGAAATAAACACTGAAAAATATACTAAGAGTAGAAATACGAAATGACTAAGAGAAAAATCATCTTACGTGCAATTATTGAAAAAATATTTTCAATGCCACTGTTCATAAAATTCACATATTTCATAAGTGATTTGCTGTGGTTTAACTCCACATTTTTACTCTTTCCTACGCGGTTTTCCCATTGGAAGTTTTAAAAAATTTAATGGATCGGTGTCATCCGAAACCCGTCTCTTGCGAGTACCAGTAAATGTAAGAAACTTCAACGATACCAAGTCTACGTTACCCATCTCCGCGACTGAAGTTAACAACTTTTTAATACCTATGATTATAGAATCTCGGGAATTCAGAACGAACGATGAACTAATTTAACTTCTTGGTGGTAAAACGAGTGCACTGAGTAAGACCCAAGCTCTCAACTTGAGACAATATGCTTTACTAGCTGACGTATGCCCTTCTCCAGCCTTCACATAAAAAGGCATGCGAGCGCACTCACTTTTCGTGCCCCTAGGAAGACAAAAAGTGCTGTTTGCAGAATGCTCCATGGCTTATAAAATTTATCAAGAACATAACCAAAAATTTGTTTATAACAAATAGTTCCTCTTATATAAATATGTTGACATCCCCTCCCCACCTAAGAAACAAATGTGTCAGAGTAATACTGTTTATTCTGAAAGGTAGACTAATGTATTTAATTAAATACAATGTGAGTGTATAAGGAATATATATTTCAGTGCAAACAAATTTATTCCTGAGTTACTTGATTATGACTGCAAAATCCAAAGCATAGATTTGTTACTAGGCTTGGAGTTTTTCCTTGATTAAAATCTCAAAACATTTCTGAAACTAGAGTCAAAACTGAGTTAGTAATGAATATAAGCTCAGGAAACACTGCTTTCTGTTGGTTTAGTTGCAACTACTTTTTGAAGTGTTACTGGACACAAACTTCTGAAGAACATGTTCAGAATATTTGTAGAATGTGAAGGAGGGACATATTGGTGAAGCTACTTGGTACTTATGTGAGCAACAGTCCCTTGGAGAGTTTGAGTCTGATAATGCTGACTCATCACCACCTGTACCTAAACCATGTTTGCCGGTCCTCAAATTCTTTGTACAATTGTATATCTAAGTTTCCTTAGAGTTTAACATTTTTACATAAAGTTTTATAATAAAATCTTTCCCAAGTAATGTGTGCTTAATTTCCACAAATGGCAATATATTTTAATGCAAACTATCCCCAATGTTACCCATATTTCTTTTCACACAGAGCATATTTTAGGATGTAAGCCAAGAAGCACTAATGCAATGTAGTGAACAACTTCATATTGTCTAGTGGAATGTATTTGAGCTGGTGCCCAAAAATTAGAAAATCGGCATATTCTAAGCTTTTTAATGTGTCTGAACAATGTGAATATTGAAAGTATGGGTTTTCATAGGATTGTTACCCCGTCAATGCACTCTGGCTTCATGATACACTTACAAGTTTCACTTTCCGTGAGATTTCCGTGACCCTCCTTGAATTTCAATTTAGGGGTGAAAAACTATAATAACTTGGTAATATTTGCAGATAATTCAATTTATTTACATTTTTACAATTCATTTCATGACAGTTTTAAATTCAGTTTTCTTTCTTTTTCTTCAGACATGGCACATTGTGGGTGATCTTTATAAACATTGATTCCATTTCTTTCTCACACTGTCTTAACTCTTTCTCTCTCTCTTGAGTGGACATCATTCACTTCTCAAATTGGAAAATAATTTGTTTTAATCTTATCAAATCTTATTCATTACTCACTATATTTATGAGGAAATAAGAATTGGAAGTACTTTCCACATCAATATCAGAATACCACCTGCAAAGAAGCACCCACGGAAACCAAATAATTGATCACCAAGGGTTTGCTTCCTCTAGGATTATAAACAATATTTCACTACTTGTAAAAAGATACTCTGCAACAAACAAGAGGAAATTTTTTGTTCTACCTGCTTGTATTGCATGTAAGTAATCTAACATCTAAATGTATTTTTATGAACTATTTTTTTTTTACAAATACTAGACCACATTCAAAATTTCAGTGGATTCATGACAACAAACTTCTGTGTGAATTCAAACCATAGTAAGTACAAAATTTAATTATAAAAAAATTTCCAGGAGAAAACCCACAGATCCCCAGTTCCACCCAGAGAAGATCCCTTAAAATATGCTGTCTTATTGTACAATATGACTAGTCGCTAAAACTTAAGACTAGCATACTTAAAGCTAAGTTCTTGCCATATTTAAACAGTGCATCACTTAGATTAATTAAATACGCCACTATTTAATAACCTGGTAGGTCTGGAATGTCATTTGATAGAAATATCTTCTTTGGGAACTGTCAAAGTAGAAAAACAAACACCACCATTGAATCAATCAATAATGTGCATCTTTACTAGCATACAACCCGAAATTTAGCTACATGGGTTTTAAATTTGAATGTCTTAGTCGGAAGAAAAATTGATTCATTCTGAAATTTTTTCCCTCCATTGAATTCATTCTTTTTCAAATTAGAATCAATATGTAAATCCAGATTAAATCCAAGACAGGGTTTATTCCCTTAAAATGTTACAGAAATATTTCCAAATACTACTTTATATGTCTGTTGAGAACAATAATCTGATTACACAAAATACCAATTCCCAGAATCAAATTAACTGTTACTTATTTTCCCATTACCATTCACTGAAATACACTTGCTGCTTGTGCAAGAAAATGTTTTGCACTTCTGATTCTTGTATCTTTCACACAATGTACTCTCAAACCTAGTTTTCAAGGTTTCAACTTGGAAATTCTTACTGGGACGGAGAACAAGTTCTTTCAACTTCAGCTTTTAAGATACATGATGGATATATTACAACATGGAGGGATGAGAGGAAATTCTGAATTTGAATTTGTACAGGCTTGACCTGAATTATTACATTACATATTTGACTGCTGTTGCTCAAAGATCATAAACACAAGCTCTCGTATTCTAACTAAAAGGAAACATTTCTCAAAATCCAAAATATATCTCTTTCATACCATCAATGATTCTCCCTGAAGGTTCTAGTTTTTAAAGTTACACTATCAAGATCAATTATTTCATTTACAATCATAAAAAATAACAAGAATATCATCAAATACAGTTCCATTTCAATGTCAATTAGCTTCAAAGGATATTGGATACCATTTAGAATTATTATTTTGGAATCAAGTAAGTTTGTAGAGATTTGTGAAACACATTTCTTCCGTGTACCTACATGAGAACATTCATGATAACCTTCAGTCAGGTGAAATGAAAAAAAAAAAGCACAGAAGAAATATATGCATAACCAACCTTGACACATAGGTACGTGTGAAACTGGTACTTGAGCTCGCACAGCATTGTTGTGCCACCTGGGTTCATTTTTCTCCCGGATTCTCAGATCTTCCAGGATTAGGCTTCAGTGGAAATGGTGTAGAGTTGTGGAAAGCATTGGGTGGCCCAATGGTTCACACCCCTGCGATCAAAGGAGTCCCGTGTTCAAATCGCAACTTATTGCCATTTTCATCTGTCCAAAAGTTATCATGAGATTTATGATTACGATTTCCTGGTTTTTGTTCTTCTCCTTTAGGACGAATACCAATTCATTAAATATCTTTAAACATTAAGTAATTGACATTTGAAAATTATAATTCTGATTGAATGTAGCCATCAACAACTACAACTGATGTAAGTGCATTTAAATTTCAATGTTCTTAATTATTTGTCAGACTAAGAAATGACACAGAAAATGTGTTTCATATATAATGCACAGAATATTGAAATAATGGAAGAAAACACTCAATTATATTAATTTTTCATTTGAAAAATATATATTTCCTATTAAATTATCTCCCAGTTCATTCCCCCAAAAATAATATAATTTTTGACTAAATTTTCATGGAACATGACACAATAAATAACAAATATAGGTAACTCCAGTAGATATAATATACAACAACTAATATCTCACAAGACATTCAATCATAGGGAATTTAAAACAATTAAGATTCTCTGAAAAAGTAGAAACTTATGGAAATTATTTTTTTCACAAGGCATATTTGTATTCAATACTTCAACCTTGCTTAATATTCTAGAAACAAAAATGCATTGAACATAAAATTTCAAACGTTGAAATATGATTTAACATGGAACTAAATCAAATTATGAGGTTTTTTCTAAAGGAAAAATAATGACAGAAAAACTAGTCCTTCCAAAATATAAAGCAAAAAGATCCACTTTCATGAAGAGAGACTATGTTTATTATACACATTTTATACATAGGGAATGCTCATAGCCAAATGACATTCTATTGCGTAAGTAACAGTTTCAATGCGAAAACAACACATTATGTACAATATTCTTCACCTACAAGCACATTCATACAGAATTTCTGTACAACCTTCTTAAATTTTAACAGTATTGTTCCCTTAATCTGTTACATTGAATACTAAGATCAGTAATGAATAATTAGTGCATTTCATGAGGCCAATAATTTATTACCTCACAAAATTTCATCTTATCACAGTTTAAATGACTGCTAATGAGGTAAAAGTACATAGTCATTTTTCAATCACACTGCTATATATTAACACCAAATAATGATTAAATACAACAAACTCAAATTATTCAATATTTGAAAAAGCTGGAGACAAAAATTAGTACCTATAAAATATGAGATATGATACACAATACAGTGGTAAGTAAAAATAGCACATACACTAAATAAATAAGCAATCAAAAATCAATACCCTTTGCTATCAAAATATTAATATAAAATATCAGTAATATCAAAAATGATTTCTTTTAAAGAACACCACCTCTTCAGAACCTGTTCTGCTTGCACAAAACAAAAGATTCACAACCACCCACATTCAAAGAAGTCACTACAACTAACACTCTCTCTATTCAAGTAATCATGTAGATACGTATTCCTCAAAATTTGTTCTGAAAAATAATAAATAACGTTAAGAAAAAGTTGTATAAAAACTAATAATTTCATTCGAGCAAGTCAATGAGATAATGTACAAAAAGAAATGGTGATGACTTTGCTTTTTGTCACACACTTATACCCCCATCTATTTCATTTCTTTGATGGTCTTTGGTTGATAGGAATAAAATTGGATGAGCTGAGATAAACCACCATATTTTCTCAATACATAATGCAAAAACAATTACAATAAAAAATTTGTTGCATTCCTTAGTCTACATAAGTAATTCACTAATTCAACCCCCTACTTTTAAACAGCATTTCAGCCCCCTCCCCTAGTACACAAGGGGAAACTCAAATTTTATCAGATGATGTTTCTCCATTTACAATTTTTCTAGAATTTCTCAAAATATGAAGAATTATCCCCAATTGTATATGAAAATATATATATACATATATATATACATTTACAAAATATTTAATAACATTTCCATATACATCACAGAAAAACCTATCTAATTTATTCTCTACAGCAGTCCATAAGCTTTCCAAATGAACTTCAACTTGATCACCACAAACACACACACACAGTAGACTGAAATACATAATTATTTTATGGAATGAAAAGAGCTATAACACATTTCAATACTGGTCATTTAGAAATAAATAAAATGGTTCTATAAAGATGAATAAATAATTGAGAAAACTTGTCAAATATTTGTCCTCTTTATACTAAAACTTAAATGTTGGCCAGCTCAGAAGTGTTATCTTAATGCAGAGTCCTTAATAATGGAGACCTCAGGGCATATTGTTTGGCAAAACCATTTATGTTATTCAGTCCATTGGAAATAAAGAGCACTGTCTATTTTCATGGAATTGAGTAGCACACAGAACTATCTCCTAAATTTATTAATAAGAGAATAGACCTACTGGAAAAAGAAGTGTGCTATTATGATACAAGGGTAAGAGCACTTTAATTCTCTTTAAAACACAGGGTCCACCACCTTCAACCCACACAGTTAAAAATTAAGGATAGTAACATGGATAGAAATAGCAAATCTTTGTGAATAGTTTAGTTGGGTCATAAAAAAATAACATGTCAAATGTTAAAAAACTAATACATAAAGTTTTACCCAACTAGTTCACATCAACTGAATCAACAGAGCAGTAAGAAGAATGGCATAGGAACATTAAATCATGTTATCAGAACAAACACTAAAGAGGTGGTGCAAGAAGTACATATTAAAACCTAAAAAAAATATTATACACAACTTGTAGAGTATATAAAACATTACTAGCATTTAATTATTTAAGTACAAAATGATATAATGGAATTATTTGGCACATTATATAAACCCAAAGATAATGAGATCAAAATATTGAACAAAAGTACACGAAGGTAAGCAAATATTACATCTTGGAAACAATGATAATATTAACGTGATAGAATGAATGGTAAATATGTAAGTAAAAATGTAGCTTTACTCATACAAATAAAGAGTCCATGAAAAAAGTATTAATATAATAGTCTAAGACTGTCCATTTCCCTATCATACATCAATCATTTATGCGAGAGTTTACAAACATACAAGAGAGCGTTCACTCTTCACGTACAATCAGAAACATACTAAGAGCTTGAAGCTCAATTACTCGTTTTGAAGTGAATAGTGATCTTCTATAATCCTGCTCGTAACTAAAAGCAGGATACGCACCACCAAATCCGCAACATGCCATTTACTGAAACATGTAAAGGTAAAAAATGTATCCCCACAACCGGAAAGTAAAATGAAATAAAAACACATGTTACCTTAATTTTCTGAATTCAACCATTACATGCATATAAGAATATGGCAATAAGTACACTATAGCTGATAAAAAATATTAGAAAGGTGCAATTCATAGTAATGAATTTCAGACGTGACACTAATCTGGCTACCCAAAAGAATGTTTTCTAAACTCAACAATAAAATACCGAGTAATATCTGAAGAAAATACTATGTAATAATGGGATAAAAATTAAACCAACTTTTACAAAAATCTACTGAAAAATAAGTCCATAAAATGAGAAGATGTTCTCAACAGTCTTTATTTGCATTTTGAAGTTTTACAAGCAAAAGAGGGAAGTTGAGCACGACCTTTATCTATGTAAAACTGTGCGTTTTCATGCGACCTGATAGAAGAAAAAAAATGTACATTGATATTCCCCTTCATGAATTAAAGAAATAAATTTAAAAATTCAATGAAAATCTAAACATACTGACACTAGCGTACAAGTATTTTTGGTTCAAAACAACAACAACAAATAATCACATTGTTAGAAATACTATACATATCCTTAATAGTCACAAATAAAAAAGGTAATAACAGTGGCAAGGGAAAGCAAAAAAAGAGAAAACTGAAGGCTACCTAAAAGAATATGCAGAATACACAGAATAGGTGCTATATAATAATATATTTTCTTGACTTCTGTGGAATCTCAACACACATTTTACAAGATAAAAGAAAGAAACAAAAACACTCAAGTTATTTCCTGGGCTACGTTATTATAAACAAACCTTAACAAACAACTCTTTGAATGTGTCTTTCTGCTCACTTCCATAAAATCAAAAGAACACTGTGACAAACAACATACAATTTGCTTACAAAACTAATTCAAAAATATGAATAATTGTGAAATAAAAATTGAAATTAAAGTATAACAATGCCTATCAACTCGCAACATACAAGACGGAAGCTATAAGTTAAATGATTCTCAAAATACAACTAATACACCCTGTTCCTAAATGCATGTCTGGTGTTCATGTAGATACTCATTCAGAGAACAAAATTGAGATATATATATATGTATGTATATATATCAATTTTGTTCTCTGAATATATATAATTTTATTAACTAAAACTAAAAGCACATTATTCCACCCACTGGAAATCTGTTACATAAACAAGCAAAGCATCAATAGATTAGATTTCTTCTTTCTATAAATCCTAATGGTCACATGAGACAAGTAAAAGCCAGTTTGGTGGTAGACGTTTCAACATGCAATTCCATTACTAGGAATACACTGTTTTTCCATAAAATATAGCCATCAAAAGGACAATAAAGGAGAAATTCATGCTTCACACTTATTAATGTGACAATCTACATAAATTCTCCCAACAATCCCTAATTAGATTGAAAAAGAAATATTAAAGAAAAACATTTTACATGCTAGCAATTTAATACAAAGATAGAACATTTTAAAATGAGATAATTAAAATTCTTTGAGCAATCATAATTCTAAGGTTAAAAAATATCAAAATAAAGATTTAATGGTAAGCAATTGATCACCAATACATAAAGTACAACTAAAAATCACTAATAACTGGTTATCATTTAAGTTATTTACAGCTAATATAGAATGAAACAATTTAAAATAAATATGAATTTTTAAAACTTGGATCTTGTGATATTTATTTAAATGTTTAACATACTTAAGAGATCCTCCATCTGGTATTTTAGCTCCTGTATTCATATCCTGTATTCGTGAGATTTTTACCTTTTGGTCTTCAACAAAACAATTACTTGCCCATGTTTCTGTAAGATTTAAATCTTCCTCAGGGCTTTCCATTCATTCCCCATCTACATGCTGCCAGTACTAACACTTATACATCCTCAAACAAAAGATCATCAATTTCATTTTATGTGATACTACAAGGGTAGGAAATTTTGTATTGATAGCATGTAGGGATGGAGGGGATTATATGAGAATAATGCAGGAAAATACAAACCCAGAGGAAGATAAAAATGGTATCCAAATGTTGGTAAGTATCCATTTTATTCAAAACCTACATGCAAAAACCCACATCCAGATACTAAAGAAATAAGATTTTCTCTATTTTGTACCTCTACTAGTTACGTTAGCTGACTTGAAAAGTTTACTTTTAAATTATCTGTTCAAAATAGGTTTACAGATGCATAATCAATAGCATTCCACACAGTGTGAGTTGCACAGATGACAACAAATAATTTCTCAAATATTAAATGGTTTGAAATCACATCATGATCCATTTTTTCCCCATCAAAAAATAAGGTAATTCTTAATAATGAGTCATAAAATTAAGCAAAAAAGTTAACCAACAAATCATACAAGGAGGTAGTAGGGATGAAAATACAAAATAGGCATGCTTCCATTGTACAATAATATAAAAGTTAAAATTCAAGAAAATTTATTTCAAAAAAATGCGTCAGACTTGATGAGAGGACAAGTTAAAAATATTTCAGTAATGAAGCCAGAAAGAACACTGCAATAAAGAAATTTAAATCTAATATGGCTGTTTCATCTGATTTCCAAATTAAGGATGTACCCCAGAAAAGCAAGGAGAGAAAATAAAATACTTATTTTTTAAATTAATTTGTCATAAGTATCAACAAAAAGAAAACAAAAGACTTCTGTAAAACAGAAAATACATTTATTTTTAAACACGATCAAATTTTTTATACACATGTTGATAACACAAAAAAATGAAAATAGTGTACAGAATATTAAAATCAGATCACAATTGAATAAATATTTATAAGAATAATCAGTCTTGTGCCTTTTGAATTATTGCCTGAAGATCTCTACATCAAGGCACATGCAAGCAGAGGCCAAGAATGTTTTAAAAAATAATGCATGTCACATTATACATAAGTAAAACCATTTCACAGGTTTGTAGTTCAAATGTTTTCAGAAGTAAAAATAAGTATTATTTTTATCAGTTAAATTTGTTTTCAATACAAGCTAAAACAAATACACAGCATTCATGCAAAAACAATATTATCAGCAGTAGACTAAAATACTTCTCAAAATGCAGTTACACAATAAAATGCTAAGGTATGAGGAGGACTGGAAAAGTGAGAGTAATTGTAGTTCAGTATAGAAAGAAATAATTCAGAAAAAAAAAAACACTCAACAACCCTCACTAATAAATGTTTTATCCACAATAATAAACAATCTACACTAAAAATAAATGCAAGACCTATATACAACAAGGGACTTAATCATTTTTTTCTGACTAGTATTGCTTATTACATACATATGAAAAAAAAAAAAAGAATTTTGGCATTTGAATTACAATAATTATGGAATAGAACACATGAAGAGAAGAGAAAACTAATTATGCTTAACACCACCAAGAAATCAGATAAAAATCTAAAAATGAAGAAGGAAAGAATTATTTCATTAATTTTCTTCAACAATCATGGAGCACTGTCACATTTCATGTCAACAGCAGCTTATTGATTAAGTACACGTTTATTACCACAATGAATTAGGTGCTACAACAAGCAAAATACATTTTTCATTATTCCAAAATTCAATGCATCGAAGCATCTTAAATAGTGTTTAAATACAATGATTTGAAGATTAAATTATTTACAAAAGTCAAAAAACACTTGGTACATCATGCAACGATAAAAAATAATTACTATTTTCTCTAATATTAAACAACCATTTCTGCCAACATTAGTACAGAATTCAAATTCAAACAAGATGCCTTTTAGGTACCAACTAGAAGATTTTCTTGAGTTTACCAAAAAAGCAACAGTAAAATTCAATTATATTTTTTAATATAAACTTTTTAAAATATAGGAGGTATGTGTTGCAAGACTTCACAAAATAAAATGTAAGAGACTAACATTTCCATGTGAAGAGACAATTAGTCAGTGGACAAAATTTCTTGCTTGCCTCTACTAAAAAGTAAACAAAACAATGTAAATACATATAAATATAAAAAACTGTCAAATAATTGATACTCAAAATAATGAGATTCATTGCTTGTTACACTCCAAAAAACAAGAAAGAGAGAGAGAAATGCCAATTCTTTCAGAACTGGATACTTGTGACAAAGTCCTAAAATATTAAGTAGCAAGGTAAGTGCAACTAATAAAGTAAAGTAGTATATAAATATGAAGCCGGGACATTTGGTCACAATATGCACACTAGAGTAAAATATAAATATTTAAAATAGAAATAGGTACTGCTATTTACCATAAATATGACCCAAGTCTACATATTATGAAAATTTTCATACATCAATGCAAAAAATCAATTCAACTGCACGAGTGATGGTTCATGGAATGTAAGGTAATGTATGACAAGTACATGCACATTAAGTAAAATATCACACAAACCATGCTACAAGCAAACATGGAAGGAATGCTTCAATTCAACCATAATTCTTTACAAGATTATGTCTGAATATGTGCATGTATACTCTACAAATGGCAAGAGAATAAAACAAGTAACTATAAAGAAACAGGGTAGAAAGAAGATTTATTTTATACAACTGCTTCAGGTTCATATAATTCCTCATTGGAACAAGCTTGTGAAGCAAGATTTATAAATATATTTTTTAGTGTGAAAACATTTTGTATTACAAACATTACATATTTCACAGTTTGCAAATAATTCCGTGCAAACTATGGGCAATTGCAATTTTGACTACACAAAGTTTTCACAGAAATTATTTGTATAAGAATGTTTTACATCTTAAAAATACATAAGAACATTCCAGAGGAAGACCAAAGTAACTTTATCACAAAGTAATCTGACATTAAAATCACCTCCAGCTGCCTCGTCAGGTACATGATAAACATCTACAGAAGTAGCTACCTAGTGAAAGGTTTACGATATGCACAAGTTGATTAACATTACTTCAAGACAATAGCAAAAATGTCTATATGAAACAATGTAAATTTTATACAAACTGCAAATTAGTCAAAAAGAGTACAAAAAATATTTTTTTTAATTATTCCTAATTAGGAGATGCCATGAATTCTGAGACTTTGGACAATATCACAAAGAGTTTTACTCCCCCAGTTCCATTTCAGTCTCCCCTTTTCACAGAAAAGTATTAAATTTACATTATGATACAGTTCAGGAACCAATAACTGAAAGCAAGGAGACTATTGTCTAATCTTCACTTCATTCATGAAGATAGACATTTACTTTTCCTAATCTCGTCACTTAGTGACAAAAACATACGCACCGTAGAACACCGAAGACAAAATCAAGATCGCTTTCCTGTACCCATTGAAACTAACATTTGCTGAAAATCTGCTAGTTCTTGACCTAACATATCAAGACCTTGCCCTGATACAGGTGCAGGTGGATTATCATGCATGTTTGCAGGAAGAGGAGTTGATGCAACAGATGCAGAACGTGCATTGTCACCACTGGTGCCATTGCGTGCACTGGCTGGGGTGGGGACAGGTTCCTCTCCCATGTGTTGAGACCCTAAACCCACCTGTGGGTCACGTCTACTGTCAACCACGTCTGCAGCTTGGGAACTTGTGACATGAAGTTTATCCTTTGAAAGATTAACTCCATATTTGACAGCTGTAGATCCAACCACTGTCTTCTGATTTTTCCCGTCATTAGCTAAACCTTCAGCCGGTTGAGCATTGTCAGGTCGACGCACTGCAACTGCGTCTTTCTTAGGGGGCACAACAGGTTTGTTTGGAGGGACAGGTGGAGGAATACCACGTCCAGGAGGTATTGGCTTCTTGGGAGGGGGCTGAGGTAGAGTGCCACCAGTTGCAGCAGCTGCAGCAGCTGCAGCAGTTGCAGCAGTTGCAGCAGCAACGCTGATGGAGGCCGCCTCGGCAGACTGCGCCATGCCGGCATTAGTTGTCACATGAACAGTCAGCTTGTTTCCTTGCGTTGTAGTGAACAGCTTGGTGCCTGGAGAGGCAGAAAGACTCACTCGGGGAGTCACCTGCACCACCTGAGCCTGAGGAGTCCTCTTGTCGACCACCTGGTGAGGTACACAACGGTGTCACACCCAACACAAAAAGCCTACATACAATTTCTAAGAGTTAATGAGAAAAACTTCCAAAATTCAGAAAACTGAACCCGACTGATACAAATTAAAATTCCATTCCTTGTGAGCATTAAAAGATAATTTTGACACAACTAAATAAAGTTGCTGGAAGAAATTCAAAGAATGAAACCTTAAGTTACAATTAGTCTGAATCCCAAGAACTGTCCCACAGTTATAAATATGTTTGGTTTACTTTGCAAAAAAAATATAAAAAAATTAAGAAGTCTAAGGATGTGACAGAAGTAAAATGTTAGACTACTTTGATGTAACACACCCTTCAAATCATGAATAATTTTAAGTAAATACTGAATTTCTAAAAGAAGTAAGAACAGCATTAAGTTAGTATATTAATAGGTTAGTTAAAGCATTAATGATGTGAAATATTTAATCATACCACTCTCAAAATCACTCATTGAACACACACTATATGGGATCAGGTTCAATTAGTAATCTGTGAAAATAGTGTTAGCGTAAGTGCAACACATTATAACTTCAAGGAACAAAAGTCAAACGAGAACTACATGAGGAAAAAGAATTGGCAGTAACAAAACATGGAAAGGAAAAATAAATTAAAATAAAAAGAACAACCAAAATAAATGGTTAAACGTAACTACTTTTCTCCATGTCAGACTCAACCATAATTTGGCAATTTTGGCTTTAGTATAATAATGGTACTGAAAAAAAAAAAAATACTATGAAAGGAATTTCCATAGAAATGAAGCAATAATGAAGTCTGTGTCATGCTAAAAAAAAATGAAAAATGGGAAAATATTAAGCCTTTTGATTTTTTCTATGAACAGTTTTACTGTTTTAGACAAAAAAAAAGAGAATATTAAGTACAAACATCACATTAATAGATAGGGCTCTATTGACCTCGATGTCGATGAGCCGTAAACCCCCCCCCCCAAAAAAAAGAAACAATAGACAACTGGGAGCCATATTTAATGACAAAAAGGGAATCCATTGGCATAATTATCAGTCATAATTATATCATATTACCCATTACCTCAGATACTGAAACAAATATCTGTGGAGAATTTCATGGCTTTCTCTTCTGCTCTTGTAGCAATAACCGAAAAAATAATTATTTTTCATGATTTTCCACAATTTAAAGAGGTTGAATTTACTTATTTCTACACCATTTCCTTGGTTTTCACTTATTATCTGGTAACTTAACGCAAACTAGTGTTTTATCCAATACTGTTTTGAAGACTGAATGTTCCTGAGTAACATTGTAGAACATACGTAACTATGCACAACAAAAATACAAATAAATCAGTCATTACTGTTTAATTTTCCAACTAAATCACAATTAAAGAAGCAAACTAGATTTTTGTCTTCATATTTTGAGAACATACGAGTGGGAATTACTGCAATTGTTATGATACAAGCAACTGAAAATGGTATACCTAGCAGTGAGAGCAAAAAATTGCATGAGAAAATTAATTCAATGAACATAAATTTAAAAACTATGTCATTTTTAGTCATTCACAGACTAAAACATAGTTCAGCATGATACTTGGAACAGCTATACAAATTTCACATTACTTTCTCAATGGTATGCATCTAACTGCTGTTAAAAGTTCATCCAATAATCTACTTACCTATGAATATACAAGTTTAAATACTAATTATTATAATTCAGCAACGTATAGTTTCAACTGTTTTATATGAACAACTGAGCAAGCCTCAGCTACTGGGTGGATCACAATGGTGTGTAGCAAACAGCCCTGAGATAAGGGGGTTAGCTGCGAATAAGGGTTGTCCCACATAAGCAGTCCTGGAAAAAGGCAGCAGGACCAGAGGGCATGGGAAAGTAACCTGCAGTGGGGCTACACTTACGAAAAACCTCATGTGCACGATGAAGAGCTCAAGCCAAGACAAGTAATCGCCACCCTAAATGCTTTGCCCTCTCCTTTGCAGGAAGGGATTACCCCAAAGGTTAATGGACAGAAAACCAAGGACAGAGGAGGTACTTTAAGATGTGGCAAAACCAACCTCTCCATGGGAGTCAACCCTTCACAAAAACCGGTCCACTTTGAAGGGGGATGACTACCTTGTCCCAGAAAAAAACAAGTCATGAGGCAGAGGCTCGATCACGGACTACATCACTATAGGAAGATGGTGATATAAACAACAACAAAAAAACATTCAGACCTCAGTTTCTCCTTCTGAACCTTCTAGCTCACCTGAAAGATGTAAGTTCCAGTACAGAAGGATCTGAATCACAATACAGCAGAATTTCCTGAAGAACTATGAAGAAAAAACAGCAGACTTCACGACCATTCAATACAATCACCTAACCATTAGGCTAAAATGTGGCTTGTAAATGCCATTACTCAGACGGGTCAAAATATCAACCTTCAAAAACCTCAAAAATAGGAAAGTAATCAATTTAAGTTATGACACAAGGTAGATATTTCAAATAAACTAATACTTATGTAGTACAATAATTGAGATATCAGAGTAAATGGGTTTTATTCAACAGAATCAAATATTTTTGTACTTTGCTAGCAAATCTATGGCAAGAATTGAAATCACAAGGATTAACAATGAGACAAGAAGGAATACTTTCATAATGAAGTAACAGCATAGTTAAGGAGAATTTGTGTGAATGAATGTAAAGGAGAGGCTTAAGCAAGCACTAGCACAAGTACTCGAAAGATTCTCCAAACATCAGTAATGGTGCCCTGGAGCTGAAGAAAAGAAATCAGCACAATGTCCAAGGGAAATCTCGCACACCATCAAGGAAAATCTTGAGTTAAGCATGCAAGAGACAATCTTAGAGAAACAAACAAACAAACAAACAAACAAAAAACACCAGGCAGAGTAGCTTTCTTTAAATGGCAAATGAACTGTCAATATGAAACCTGTTAGTCTAGAGGTATATTTCACATGATCAAATATAAGGCTCAGAGTATATCACAGTTTCACACAACATGAGAACAATTTGGCATGGTTTCACATATTTCTATGAGAAATATAACATAAATTATATTGCCTTCAAAATGTAAAAATAGAAAATTGAGATGGTTAATGTCACATTCTTTTCCCTATTTATATTCTACCTTTAATAACCTTTTTTATATAACTGATACACATTTTAGTTAGGGATCAATAAAATATGCTTACATGTTACAATTCAAAAGCTGACATCAATACCATATACTGGAGTGGCTTGAGCCCTGGGGATGATTTGAACCCAAAACACAAAGTTTTCAAATTTTGTGGTTCATTAACTAATAGGAGTACAAATGAAAATTCTAGTACTGAAACAACATGTGCACCAACAGGAGAAGTAAGGTGAATGTCAAGCAGTGCTAGCGCAGATGGCATATTGTTTACTGCACATCACAATGCTGGTTAATTGAAATATGTGGGTTCAAGTCACACATCTGAAGACTGGCCTAGCTAAGGGTAAATGAATAACACTGGAGTATACAGGCTGAGTTCAAGTGAGCCCAACCCAAGGGGTGACTTGAACCACCAACCTATTTTTCTTTTTTCATTTGTAGTTCTGTAATTAAAAAAATAAAAATCAGCGGTAAAGTGGTATAGGTTATGACCACAAATTCCACAATAAAAATTATTGAAACAATTCTGACACTAACAATAATGCAAACAAGTAAATGTCAAAAGGCGTTCAAGTCACCCTGATCAACAGAAACACAAATAAAATTATTGGGGGCTTGGGAACACTCCTCGTGAAGGAAGATGGACAAAATCAGAGGAAATTGTAAGGCCCGGGTGAATGAGAGTACTGATTTTGAAAACTAAAAAGAAGGACGAAGACATCCAGAATGAGACTTCAGCTCAATTTCTCTGGTAAAATTTCTCCCGGTTTTATGCTTCTCTAAATAAATTTGTAACATGTGTCAAGCAATCTAAGCAACTCATCTAATTACTTTTTAAACTCACTTGAAAACTACTGATATAAAGAAACTTTTCTCATTTAAACTTGTTTTAAAATAAATTCCCATCTTAAACACACTGAAGGGAAAAGCAAAAAACCAACAACTATCCTAACAAAAATCTCAACCAAATAAATTAGGTGTACTTCTACAGACTAGCTCTTTAGGTATGTCCACATAAGTTAGTGGGATGCAATTTCACTTGTTGTAAGTACACTAGCCCGTCTTAATATTTCCTCTTCTGACACAAGAATTACCTTCAAGAAATATCTGAATAAGATGTCATCTAAGTAAATTACAAATTTAAAAAATGAATACTTGACATTGAGTAGTTCTGCAGTATCTTACTGCTTTTCAATTGCTGAATATCAGCTCTATGATTAATGGAGAGAAAATTATGTTCATAGTTAAATTATTCAATATCATATAATTAGCATTTCAAAAATCAATTCAATTTTCTATGAACATTAATTAATTCCTGTAATAGTTTCAATTATATCAGACTAATTCAGTCATTTATCATAGTCACTTAATCGTGTACCATTCAGTCAGTCATCTGTTTACTTGAGAGAAACTTCAAAGAGAGCAATAAAGGGACAATAAAACTATTCGAACTCACTAACAAAAAAGAAGTCATTAAAACCATAATAGAAACAATTAAAAATATTTTGTCAAAATATATTGTAATTATTAAGATACCATGACAATTTAACTCTTACTTCAAAAGAATGTACATCGTAATCAGAGCACAATACACACAATATTTTGTTCACTGGGATCATTATATGAGATCACAGAGAATTTCCACATATTACATCATTAACAAAAACAATTCAACAGGGAGAAATTAAGTGACCTAAATTTATATTGAAGATGATAATTTAGAAACTATTAGTGAAGAACAGATGGAAACAAGATCGTAAATCAAGCTGAATAAATGGTTCAATTGAAAAGTTAATATGAATAACGAACAATATTCATCAATTTCCTATAGATATAATTACAATCCTTTTACTAGAGCAATAAATTGATTTTGGATTGAATCGCCAAAATATACAAGACCCCGTAGCACATTAAACTCGAGCAACATACTTGCCAACACACACACGTAAAAATGTACATTACCATCCTCAGAAGAGGATTTATTTATTATTTAATAGGAATAAAGAAACAAAGTAAGTGATACAAATACCCCATCTCAAATAGACTTTCTTTGAATTTTAAAAAACTAAAATAATGCAGGAAAATACTAAGAACTCTTCTAACGGTATGAATATTTAAAAGCAAATATTAGTTCAATTCAAGCTGTATTTGTCAATTGAGATATAAAAATTTGTATAGAAAGTAAGGAAAATAGGTACATAAAATTATAATACCTTTTATATTGTAGTGTAGAGAAAAGATAATCCAAAACAAAGAAATAACAAAACCCAAAAACAAATTAACCAACTGCTTTTATGTTGTTTGTTTAATCTAAGCTTTAAGTATTATAAATACCTTTTCTATTTACATCAATACGAAGATCGGAATTTCAGAATTTCAGTCTCCCAAGGTACTATCAATTTAATACTACATAAAGAAAGAAGGTTCTTTGAGGAAGATTCTTAATTATGAAACTGAGAAAAGACATTATGAGTGTTATGCAAAGGGGTAGTCATATATTCTACTCTCCTTAAAATCCTTTTCCCTTATGACTCAATAAAAAAGTGAAGGGTAGAGAGACTGATTCTATGAAATCAATTGAACAAATAAGCTGAATCATACACCTTGGCCAGAAACAGATCAACTGCTTTTTCCCTTAGGTCATATACTCGCAAAAAAAATATATTTAACATAAATATATCCAATCCTAACTACTCGTTTCATCAAAAAGTTGACCTGTTTCAAAACAAATCATTTAACAACATTTACAACACTTAGAGAAGCAGTAGCAATCTGAGGTCTCAAAAAATGTGTAAGAAAATACAGAGTTAGTGCTACAACTTGTCTCTATAGCACCATCAAGGCACTATTTTCTTCATTGTAAATTATCCTTCAAAGATGAAGGTTATTAACTTAAAATAGTGGTTCTTAAGCTATTTTCATAGAATTCAATGCACTAAATCGTGAAATAAAACTATTAAGAGCACATCAATAAACTGATAAAATAAGGATGTAATTGTTGAAGAAATAAAAAGTTCCTGAATAGATTACTCCGACAATGAAATTTATAAAATTACATTAACACAAAGTATTCATTAAGTGCACAAGCAAATTCACCTCTCCACTATGCAATTTAAGATTGTTCACTATTGTTTATGTTAAGATGTAAGATGAAAGCAATTTAAGTTTGCTCACTATTATTTATGTTAGATGTAAAATTAATCAAACTATTAGGTAATTTCAAGATATGTTTAAATAAAGCAACTTATTATGGCAAAAAAAACAAAAAAAAAGAACGTTAAAAAAATGTGTAAATGCTGATGATTAAAAAATTGCTAATCCAATGCTTCAATAATAAATACAGAGAATGAACACATTTATAATTAGATATTAGATGCAATAGAACAATTTGACAATCAAGGGGAAAAGATGGAAGCGAGAACAGCTGCAGTATGGTATGTCAAGCAGAATAATAATTAGAGGCTAAGTGGGAAGAAGAAATATTTAATAGTGTAAGCTACTCAAGAGGATCTCAAATGATTCTCCTCGGTAGGAGCACAATTAATCTTAGAACTATCTCCAAAAATGAATAATTGATGCAATAAACAATTTGTCACATCCCCTTAACAGTCTGAACACATATGTATACCAAACAAAATATTCTCTTAACATTAATGGGACATTCTCAAGATAAAAATGAAAAAGATATGTCAATATCAAATGTCTGAAATATGTTTATAGATTTAAACAAGAATTGTTATTCTCTAAAGCACTACCAACTCAATTGCTGTAAGTGATAGGCTATTACCTGAGCTGATGTATCATTCCCTGAGGGTAGAGCTCCACTAGATGAAGAGGCCGGACTGCCAGCAGACCATGCAGCTGGATCTCGAGAGGTGGCAAGAACTCTTGAATCTGGAACTGTTGTTGGTGAATAGGCAATGTTGCGTAAACCTTGTCCTGGAGAGACAGATCGTGCTATTCCAGTGGCTGCAACAAAATTACATACATAGCTTTAAAAGAAAAAGTACAGTGAAGCACTATTATAAGAACATTGGACAGGAGGGAAACATATTTTAGTTCACGAGATGGAATAAAAGAAGTAAAAAATTAAGGACATATTACCCTCCATGGTGAAATTGATAAAAAAAGAATGCAAAAAAACAAAACAAAAAACAATTCTGAGTGATGAAACACCAAGAAGTATCACATACTTGGTCCACAAACAGGAACACTTGTTACTGTAGCAGTTGGTTGCACAACTTTTGCCACACTACTCATCATTGGAGTTCCAGCACTTCCAGGAGGTGGAGGAGATATACTTCCGTCAGGTGGATTCCACACTCCACCTTTTGGAGTAAGTGTTCCTCCGCCTGAAAATTTATTGCAGATGAAAATTCAGTGCAATTTAGGAATTCATTGAAGTTGTCATAACCAGTCAGTCTCTATAAAGTTAATAAAATACATACTAAATTAACTCTCAATCTGCCAATTACATCATACATCAGTTACTGTCATCTACAGAAATAATACTTCGTAAAAAATAAAATCGCATAACTTTCTCACCCAGCACTTAAAAACTGTATACAGTAGATTCATTCTAATTATTTTGCATGGTTGTAAAACCTAAACCTAAAAACTTTCTGAATTTAAAGCAAGTACTTACCGAGATAAGGAACTTAGTCATGATAAAATAGAAGAGTTAAAAAGGGATATTATCAGCTTAAACAGCTTCCTAAATATTGAATTTTTTCTCTGGAAGAGTGAGTTTAGTATGGGTACAAGAAGTATAAGAACAAACACAAAAAACGGAAACACAAACATCATCTGACCTAGAATTTTGGGAGCTTTCAAGTTGGTAGATGCCTGTATAATCTAGCACTACATGAAAATTTAAAAAATCTTTGGATTACAGAATTTAATAACATCCAGTATTTTATTCTGTTTTTCATCTTCACTACTATGCTAATTTTTCAAGAGAAGAAAGTAAATATAACACAACAATTTTAAAGCTAAAGCCATAAAACAGAACATGTCTTTGTTTGATATCAGATTGTTTCTTTACTCTTTTCATGAAGATCCTAGAAGCCTATTGAATTCTTCTGAGAGAAACGATAGGGATATAAAGATGTGTTCTGTTCCCTTTCCCATTCAATTGAAACCAATTCTGTTAAATCAGGTAAACCATTTTTTATAAATAATTATTTCCTTAATTGTTGCCTTGGTAATAGTTTTATTATTTCCAATAAGATGCAATCAATGCCTTAGGCCATTATCTTCAGTGGATTTTTTTGTTAAATTTTGGTGGTTTCACTTCAAGACATTGAAAGCATCTTACTGGAAATAAAAAAAATTACAAAGATTATTGAAGAAATTATTCCTTTTACGAATAGCAACTATTCACCTCTACTTAAGTTTTACCAAATTATAGTTTTAATATGCATAATAATATATTTTGAAAAAATACAAAAAATTTACAATACCATAGAGAAAAGTGAGAAAGCTGCCAATAGAATTTTTCAGATATTTATGTTGCTTGGAGAAAATATTATAATAAAAATTAACAATAGAACAAAAATGTGGCTCATTCAGAGTTGGCAACCACTGAACAATTAATTATAATTATCAACCATTGTTAGTAGACTCATTTAAATTCATAAACATTATGCAATTTATGTTCATAAATAATCGAGTAACAATATATCTTGTTTATCGACAACAAGATAGGTGAAATGTACAATAGTTTCAACAATTAACATCCACAGCTAAAATTTATGTCAGAAAATAAATATAAAAATAAATTTAACTTTCTGGATCCCTACATAAGGCGTGATAAAAAATTTATTCCCTTGATATCACAAACCAACATATTTTGGACAAATTTTAAATTATTCTTCCTATAATCCTACAACAGAAATATGTGGTATGGTCCATAACTTCATAGATCAGGCTCTATACTTTGACGGGCATTTTCAAATTTCTTTTCCACTTCATGTAAAACACATTATGAGCAAATTTTTATCCACTTTCTGTAAAACACATGAGCAAATTTTTATCCATTTCTATTTGTACATGCGAGCACATTACAGAAATATTAACTTACACAAAATAGGAATCCTACACACACTGACAACAACATTGCTACAAACATCAATGCTTCAGATGCTTGTGATATCATAATATATCATAATATAATTTCATCTATGTTGTGTATTCTTTTTAGTTCTGAGAATGTATGAGTTGTGTACACAATCAAATACTCGCTGCTTGCAGGAACATTGCTCCAATATGAAAATGGAATGACATTATGATATATTCGTATACAATAGATCCCAACCATGAACTAGATAGGGACTATGTTACAGTATTGCATGTGGAAGAGAACTATTAGGAACTGTGTGTATCTGAAATGATGTTCGTAAAAAAACACGAATAATACACTAAACTTACAAATGGATACTGAAGTTACTGTGACCTCCTTCCATTGATTGAATGTATATTATCTGTTCATTAACTTTTGTTTGCATATTTTTGTTCATACGGTAACTTCAGTTCACTGATTCTATTTACCTGTTATTACAATGTGTCATACTATCTGAAGAAGACCCAAAACAAGGTTGAAACATTGTGAAGTGTATAACATTCAATTTATGTACACAAATCCCATAATATTTATAAATTAAAGAAGTCTACTAAAATGATCGACATTATTGACAAATATACAACAAACATGGACAAAAATAAAGTATGGAACAATTAAAATGAATAGGAAAATACATTTCTTAAAAAATCTGTATTGCCTTACAATGAATTACTTATTACAGTAGATAATGACAATAAAATTGAATAAATGATTATAAATTATAAGGAACTGAAAGAAATTAATAAATACAACAAACTGATCAAGGATATTTTCTGGGGAGAAGTTCTATCTTGCAATTCTATCCCACAGCATCTCCTGGAGATGGCAGGTAAAGTGAATTACTAGGTACCAATCAAAAGGGATCATGGAATTATCATCCACCAAAAACCCAATCCGGCTCCCCAAGATTTTCACATGCTAAGGAAGTCAGAAACATAAGAGGTTTAACTGACATTCAGTACTCCTAAAAGCGGGTTTTACATCCTAAAACTTTTGATACACTTTCCATTAATAAAAACTACTTTGAAGAAAAACAAAGTAGATAAGTTAAATATAAATGTAGGCTTTTGTGGCCAGGGTCAGTATGAACTTGTCTGTCAGGGACAAACCACATCTTAGTAGATACAACAACCAACGTTTCGGCCATCATGCTGTCGGGGGAGCGCGGCGGCCAATCAGCGTGAGACGGAGCTGGA
Organism: Laupala kohalensis; assembly: GCA_002313205.1. Classification (NCBI taxonomy): domain Eukaryota; kingdom Metazoa; phylum Arthropoda; class Insecta; order Orthoptera; family Trigonidiidae; genus Laupala; species Laupala kohalensis. The sequence goes on along the minus strand of NNCF01126387.1, from coordinate 1,746,601 downwards.
CCGGGTGGGGCGGGTGTGGGGTCACTTTGAGCTTGGCACCTGAGCGCGGTGGAACACTCAGGGGGAGTTAGTGTCCAACTCCAGGCACTGCTCAGGATCAAGCCATGATCAACATTAAGATTGTTCAGTGTTCTGGCGATCTCTATGGCTTCTTTGATTCGTCTGGGCCACCAACAATCCTCCTTAGTAATAATATGGGTGCCGTCAAAATTAAAGTCATGTCCTGCTTCGATCGCATGCAGGGCCACAGCTGATTTAGTTATCCTACCGTATTTAAAATGACGAATGTGTTCCCTCATTCTCTCTTCCACAGTTCGTCCGGTTTCCCCTATATACTCGAGACCACAACTACAAGGTATGGAATAAATACCAGCTGATGCCAGAGGGGGTAACTTGTCTTTAACTTTGACAAGTTATTTACCCAACTTTTCAGGTGCACTGTATACAGGTCGTATGTCATGTTTCTGTAGAATTTTACCAACCTTGTCAGTTACTCCTTCAACATATGCGTCTTTCTGATATTTTTTGTTGATGCAGGTTCTTCCTATTCTTCCTTTGGTCTTCTGTAATTTTATCAGTTTTTGATTCTCCATTCAGATGGAAGAGTGTTTCTGCTGCATAAGTGGCTTCCGGTTTTATAACTGTATTGTTATGTTTAATTTTTGTGTTTATGGATAGGCATTTTTTTCTGTAATGTCCCACATTAATTTTTGTGCTTTAGCTAGTTTGTTTGTTCTTATTTGGACTAAGGGTTTTTCATTTAGGTTATTTGTTATTATCTCTCCGAGGTATTTGAATTGGGTTACAATTTTGACTCTATTACCATCTATGTTTATTTCTTATAATGATGTTGGTTTTGGGGGCATAATTTTTATTTTTTCAAATGATATTTTGAGGCCAATTTTATTTGCAATGTTTTGAAGTTCTGATATCTGTGTTTTTGCTTCATCTATGTCTCTTGCTAGTAATGCCAAATCATCAGCAAAACCAAGGCAATTTGTTTTTATTTCTCTGCTTATTTTAATTTTTGGGGGGCATTTCTTAAACCATTCCCTCATTACTATTTCCAGAGCACAGTTGAACAGTAGTGGTGCGAGTCCATCAACCTGGCGTAGTCCTGTTTTGATATCAAATGGTTCTGACAATTCACCCCTGAACTTCACTTTTGACTTGGTGTTTTATCATGTTTATTAATTTGGGGTGCAGTCCAAGGTGTCGTAAAATGTTTAGCAGACTGTCTTTTTTTTTAGTCTATAAATGTTATCACCATATATCTGCTTCTCTTCCTGTTGTAGTCCATTATCAGCTTGTGACTCAAGATCTGAACAGGACCGCTACTCCAGGGTTTGAAACCTTCCTGGTATTCTCCTAGTTCTTTCTCCAGTTGCAACCTGATTCTGTTGATGATTTGTGAAAGAATTTTATATGTTATATCTAGGAGTGAGATTCCCCTGTAGTTGTTAGGGTCTGTTTTGTCTGCCTTTTTATGGAGTGGGTGGATGATGGCTGTTGTCCATTGTTCTGATAGTTTTTCTTTAGTCCAGATGTTGACAGGCTGTTGTTGAAGGGTGATTTTTGCTGATCTTCCTGCATATTTCCAAGTCTCTACAAAGGTCAGATCCTCTCCTGACACTTCGTAAATTTTCATCTCATCCAGTGCTTGATAAACTTCTCTTATTGTGGGAGGATTGATGTTTTCTGGTGGTGCTTTTATTGGGGTGTTGATGTCCAAGTTAAGGAGTTCTGTCAGTTCCTTGCAATTCAGGAGTTCATTAAAGTATTTAGCCAGGATTTTTGCATTGTCTTCATTGTTATGGGCCAGATTACCATTTTCATCTTTCAGTAGTAGGGTTGGGGCTTCATATTTTTGGAGTTGCTTTTTAAAGATTTTGTAATAATATCTCGATTGTGTTCTGTGGAATTCTTCTTCTATTAATTTCAATATATCCTTATGGTGTTGTCCTTTTATTCTCCTCAAGGTTTGGGTGATTTCTTTTGTTTGTTTAATTAGATTTTGGATAATTTATATTACTAAATAGGAATTAATTTTTTATTTTATACAATTTTCAATAAAATATTCATATATTCATCATGTATGTTAATATATTATAAACTTGCTGAATGAAAACTGAGTAGCCCAAAAGAATGAATTGGTTATGGAGTTAACGACAATATCGACAATAATTAGCCTAGCATTCCCCACTCCATTCATAAGGATGCTAGAATGTCTTCCATGAGGTCAGAACTTGTACTTTCATGGCTTTGGGAGTCACACTTATCTTCTCATCAGACCCTAAGAGCATAGATTTGACACTAATATCAGTAATTTTTTTTATATTCTTACATATAAACATATTCCCCTGCCACCCCTAGGGATGCTACTTATGAGGACTGAATGTAGACTTAAATGGCTATGTAAACAGTAATTCTCTTCTCATTTTGAATGTCAAGTGAGCAAAATTTCATCAAAAAGTTGTAATTTTTGTATCAAGGGAGGTTTGGGTGTTTTTTCAAATCTCTTGTAGGCAGAGCTCTTCCTCTGGTTTTGAAGGTCAAGTGTGCAAAATTTCATAATGCTTCAAATAAAACTGAAGATTTGTATAAAAGACAACTTGAGTCCACCTGGTACACTCCTCTATATGTAGAGAGATAATGAAACTCAATATGATTAACATTATTTATTATACTACAAACACTTCACTGTGTGAAATTCCTTTTAGTGCCGTCGTCATATGGTTTAACCAGGGGAAAATTGCAGAGATAGGTTTCTCACTAGTTCTATATGTATTTTGGGGTGCTACATATGAATTTCAATTTTGATGAGAGACAGAAGAGGTAGTGTGATGAAAATATGAAAATTTGAAAAATTGAAACATTTAGCCCATTTTGACATTTTTTTACCCATAAAACGTACACAATTGGGCTTCTCACTGGTTCTTTGTTTTTTGAGGTGTTGAATCTGAATTTTAACTTTCCTGCCCAATAGGTGTGTAGTAACATGGTGGAAATTTGAAAAAAATGGTTAACACTTCAGCATGGCAAGGTCGGGCTCTGGTTCTTTGTAAGAATTAGAAGGTCCAGGCTGTGGGTCTCCCTCAATTAGGGAAGATATTTTGAAAATATACCATTAGGGGAAAAAGTGGTAGCTAAGCAATGGTACATTTGTAATATATTGATGATGTGTTACCATAACTTATCTCACGTGCAGAGAAAATGAACTGAGAGTCCTCATTGTCCAACTCCTTCCAAATCTACATTTGCCCTCACCCTCATTGTGCAAAACAGTCCTCACCTGTAGCCACAATTTTCCAGGCAGTTCTTACACTATCTTACTTCTCTACAGTTTGTCAGGTGCTGCTGGTGGCAGAAGTGTTGCAACGGGGATCAGGTCATTTCTCAACACTTTCCATCCTCCCTGCTTGGGTTCCAGTAGTTCATAGTCCAACCACTGTTGAATCTGGTAGTATACACACACACACACACACACACAAAGTGCTGCTTTGCAGCAGCTTCAGTGAGAGGGATTGAAGCAAGATTTGATGTCATTTTGTAAGCACGTGTGATGTACTGCTTGAACCTCAGCTTGTCTAGGGTGGTATTTTGATGATTACCTCAATAGAGCCACCAGCAACTGTTCCTTATACTTAAACAGTGCCTTGCCCATCAGCCTTAGGGTTCCAGAATCTCATCAGGTATTATTTGAGATACGGATATTTCACAAATACTTGAGACACTTAAGCTTCTCCAGGTTGTACAAGCTGATGTAGTCATTGATTGTGTGCAGAAACAATAATTGTTCAGCCACATCCATGTTGCGATCAGTTGGTGGACAGTATAAGGATGGCAGGGCTCTCCCTATCCCTGGTTTAAAAAAAATATACATCTGGAGAAGTATTCCTTCCAATCATTATGACTATTGTACTAAACATGGGGTCAACATTGTACAAAAAATGTTAAAATGGACCAAGTATTGGTAATTTTTCAACTTTCACAGTGTTGTGCCACTCCTCTATGTCAGCAAAGTTTAAATTCAAATTCAGCATCCCAAATTACAAGAAGAACAAGTGAGAAACCCAACACCGCAAATTTTTTCTGGATCACCCATTTTTAACACCTAATGACTGAACTATTAAGAATATCATTCAAGTCTATGACTGGTTTCAGAACAGATGAAATGGGTTCATGGAACACCGCAAGGAACCACAGTATGTAAACAATGTCAATGCCTCACAATATCAAATTCGCTCCTAGAAAACTAATTCCAGGTCAAGAGGTCATACAACATAAAAAAACACTTGGCCAGATTGAAACCAATCATGTTTATAAGAAACTTATCTTTCCTCTCCTTGTCCCAACATTCCTCCAGACAACACTACCTAGGAATTGATTAATGAGGAGAAGAAGGGAAGAAAAAAAAGAAAGAAAAAAAAAGAAATAGGAGACTAAAATATAAATTTGGAAAAATACTATAATGATTTTAAAAGAAAAGATACAAAATAATATATGGGGACATACAATATTAATGTTTAAAATGATTACATATCTAAGAACAAAATTGAAATACAAAACTATAATTAAGGAACACCTTAAGTAAAAGGGCCAAGGAAAAATTATGGATGGTCCAAGTCCACAATATAATTAAGAAAATGAAAGAGTACCTCATCACATAAAGGAGGCACAAGAATTTATTTAATGAGTGAATACAAACTAAAAATGATATAAAAATGATATCCGCATCACATGGCATTAATTAAACACTAACCTGTTAAGGCCCAGCATGCTCCTTGAAAAAAGTAAAACCATTATCAATAAATTACCATGCACAATGAGGGCTGACAATAGTCTTTTGCCTAGATTTTACACACTTTATACACCAATAGTTTAAGGAGACCAAATCAGAAGAAAATACACAATACTAAACAATACCAAGCATCTCAATAATAATAATAATAATAATAATAATAATAACATAAAAAACTGATAGCAAAATGTCTCATTTCAAGAACAAATTATAAAATGGAAGTAGTCTTACACACACAAATTATATAAAAATCAAAGACATTGATAACACTGTTCAAAATATGCTGCAACTATGAAATTACTTTTTCATTCACAGAAAACAGAAATCTAAATAATTTGCTCACATTACATCAATTCATTTCATTATTCCACTAGTTTTAAAATTGACAATGAACTGAACACAATAGTTTAATAAATATTACAAATTATATTAACTTTTAACCTATTTAAAATTATTAGTATCATTATTATTACTATTAATGCCTCAAAAGGAACATAATTGCACAGCATGACATACATGTAATAAAGTCACCCTCTTCACCAACAAGGTAAAATAAATTCCAACAAACTATTCACAGATAACGAGAAAGAAACAGGACCATTTCACGAGTAATTATTCTTATGTTACGGATGAAATTAACTTGAAAATTGAATCCATAATACTCATACCTAATCAACAGCAGTTACCTGAAACCCTTTTCAAAATGTTACTGTATTTACCCGAATATAGTCCTCTCCCAAATATAGTCCCCTACCCCATATTTTAGGAGGCAAAATTTATTTTTAAAAATTAAGTTGAGTAAAATCAAAGTTTTTCTGAAGGGAAATGCTCATTCAAAATTCCATGTGAAATGGTTAGCTCTGGTATAAGACTTTAAAGTAAAAGCCAACTGGTGTAGTTCAACTTCTACTCTTAGCGTCATCAGATTCACATGGACTTCAGTACCTACTTCAAATTCACGTGCTGCTGCTTTCTTTCCATGTGTCTGAGTATTATTTAGAACTTGCTGTTTAAAGTTAGCGTTGAAGCATCTTTGATCACCCACCTGTCATTGTGTCGAAGATCCCCGTCTAAAGACAAAATCGTGTCTCACGGTTGGCACAGTGACGGCAATTGATCATTCCTAGACGACACGGACCAGTTCGGTTTCCACTTCGAATGAGCGTCAAATCCCGCCATCATCGATCGATGTTCTTCGTGTTACGTTACGTATGCAGCTTGTTATCACTTAACTTGTTTTCATTCATGAAACTGAATTAGCAGTTTCCCCATCCTAAACACCAAATATAGTTCGCCCCACTGATTTTTGAGCGATTAAAAAAAATGGGAGGTGACTGTATTTGGGTAAATACGGTAATTGCACATGGCTCTTCATCATCATCATCATCCATATATTACACATAGCACTCAAGTAGTAAGTTACATTACTCAGAAAATCCTGTTGCAGTGAACTTACAGGAGTGGGAAAATAATGCAGCTCTAAATAGAAATTTGTATTGACGTAATATTTCAAAATGCGAGGCATTACTTAAGCTTAAGCTAAGTAAAAAACTTAAACACAAACCATTCCAATGTACATTCCATCATAGATTATACGGTATCTTTCTTCCCAATTATTTGAATTTTAAAATAAAAATTTGTCATTAAACTTTCAATTCAACTCATTAACACTGCCTCAATAGCTCTGAACAACAGATAGAAAGAGCCAATTAAACTTTTCCCAAATAAAACATTAATTATAAATTACAATAAAAATCCACTAGGACGCCCAGTTTGAACACAAGAAATTAATTTATATTTTTAATTAAGTTAGTTATAAAATTTTACATCAATTCCCATATACTATCCCTTTTGAACAAGATTTCAGGATATTTTATTCAAATGGATTTACTGTTCCTATAGCAGAAAACTTTTCTATCATTTTATCTTTAAGATAAGCTTCTGGGCTTTTCAAGAATAACAGCTGGTGTCATAGTGACACTTGAGTAATGGTGATATGATAACTTCAACAATGGTTGACCAAATAATCAATGTGCAATGTGTGTTTCTCATTATCCTTCAAGTGACCCAGAATTAAGAAACTCATTTAAGACAGAATTTAAGGACTGTGCCTATTGAGCTATATGTTTCTCTTATTGGCAAATCTACTTTTGCTTTCATGTTTGCAAATCTAGTTTTGTATATATATAATATATATATATATATATATATATAATATATATATATAATATATATATATATATATATATATATATATATATATATATA
>NNCF01126387.1:1619543-1737424 GCA_002313205.1 Laupala kohalensis | reverse complement strand
GATAATAACTTGTACATGTAAATTTACAAACATATTTGCGTTAAATTACAAACATATTGACATTATATATGTATTATAACTCGCAGCTAACTTTTTATCTTATCTAGGAACTTTTGCTGAAATTTTTGAATCCACCTCTGCCTTAGGGCCCTTGATCGGAATTGATGGGATGATCCCTTGCTTGCATCCGGAGAGTAAATTAGTTTATTGTCCTCCACATGGTCATACGCAGTCTGTACTGTTTTTTGACAATAAATTTATTATTTCCATGTTTCCAACCAATATTAGAATCACATTCAAAATAACAATGAGTTTTTAAGAACAATTATTGACAGAAATAAGAATTAACTATTAAATGTATTACTTCAAAATATAACAAGCTCATGTCCAGAGTAATGCTAGTATCACCCATGCACTAGCTTTTCAAGTAACAGATCTAACACTGGAAACTAATTACTACTGTTCCCCAAAATAAACAAACAGCTCAAAATTGTTTATGCAAATTCAAAAAATTGCTTAAAACTACTTAAAAGAAATTAACAAACAACCTTTAATGATGAAAAGGTATGGATTTCTAAAACATATCACTTCATGCGTAACCAAATAATTTACTCTACAAATCACTCAAGCTAAACTAAAGTCAATGGGTCAAAAAAACTTATTAAATGATTTATAAAAATTACAACGCAAATAATTATCAGAAAACTTAGTTAATACTCCACATTAATCTCTCTCAAATGCAGATTTTAACTACTTTTCATAATAAATTGTTATTTAATTTGTTCCTCCATAGATAAAAATCTACAACTGAATTTATTCAAAAATTACATAGCGCAACTAGAGGCAGTATATTGAATCATCAAATTGTGCAAAGTGACTTCAGTGATAGAAAATAAGAGATACATTCACAAATTAAACACATTATTATCTTTGCTATCTGTGTTGGGCAATACATCATGAGAAGCACATATCCCTCCTGGGGGTCCCATTTCTAAGATGAACTCTATCATTGATGACTTCACACACACAAAATTCTTATAAATAAACACATTAAAAAAGATTATCCACCCGAAGTTATTTTACATCAGTTTTCCGAACCGTAGGTGTTGGCTACATTTATTCTACTTTGTCACCAATTCGATTCATTACTACTAATATATCTTTTAAATTTTTGTTACAATTTACTAAACAGAAATGTATTGACAAAAACTTCTCAATATTTTTTATTGATTTCAAAGGATATAATGTTTTTAATGTCGAGAACATTAAATTAAATTATTTTTTTGTAATTATTTGTATCTCAAGTTTTAGATTATAATCTAATTAGTATTAGATTTATATGGGAAATAATAAGTTTTAGAGTATAGTTTTACTGGGAAGTAAAATTAACCCATGAAATTTCCAAAATTTTAACCAATTTCCCCACAATACAAGTGATTTTTGACAGATCATTTCAGGGTAAATTTTCAATTGGGTAATATTTTAAAATGTACTCATATTTATTTGTACTGATGTAATTACTAGTTGTTATCATAATTACTATAGTTGTTTCTTCCTCCACTTTTGATTGAGAAAGGCTATTTTAATATTATTACATTATTATGTTTATTAAATTATCATAGTTCTTATTGGTGAATTCACTCTATGCAGGATAAAGAAAGGTATGGGACACATGCCTAATACTCCCTTCTTTGATAGAAATAAGATTACCAAAATTTCCAGGCAGTTCTATACATTCCAAGAATGGTATAGCATTGCTAGGAAAAGTTTGATGGAATTTCAATTTTTCTATGCTCTGGAAGATATCTGCGGAGACAATTCCAGCTGCTAACAGAATAATTAAATTGTTATTTTGATTGTTGACATTATTGTCTTCATTGTAAAATTAGTATTCCATCCATATTAGTTTCAATATAATATACCTGTTTAAGAACTGATTTTTTAGGGATAATGATAAAACCAAATCAAAATCAGACAGTCATTCGTTTTGGGTCAATGCCTTGTTAGTAGGCAGATAATCACCATTGAATATAGTGAAATGATAAGTAAAAAGCAACAATTGAACTGCTACATCAATTTTTTTTTCTAGTTTGATTACTATCTAAAGAAAACAGCACTGGAAGAAAGAATGAGTTTTTGCTTCACTAACAAGGGGGAAAAGAACATTCATTAAATAAAATGTAACCTTGCCTCGTTGCCCCGATGACAAAAACACTCCTAACTCACTTTCTAAATGATAACCTTCTAAGTTCCACCCAACATTTTAGAAGTTCCAAGCGTTTTAACTCCAAAATTACTTCAGTATATTATCCACACTAGAAGATAAGGAGTTTTCCAACCCAAAGACTTCTACTACACTGACAGTAACTCAATGCCACAATAATACTCTTCAAGACATAGAAATTGTAAAGTATTATAGTACTTGAAAAACTAATAGTGAAATGAAAATCATTGAGGAATTATATGTGCATTGACTGAAGTCAAGTTGCCAACTATTCACAAAACTTGGAAACATTCACCAAAGTAGTTCTTATTAATTAATAATTCATTCTACTAATTGTTTAAATTTTGGATGAGAACACTTATTTTGTGCTTTTAAGACTTGATAATAAATTTAGACTGTCGATTGACTCCTTTGACAATAGTCACATTGTCTTCAGTCACTTGATGTGCCTGCCACTTCCGTTAGAACAGTATTTTCCACAGTTTGTGGTGAGTTATTCTCATACATGCCCCGTAAGGTATGAAAATCTTATCATTGCGATCCTATTTCCATTTACTATGTATTAGTAGATCTTTTTGGCTATGTTAAGCCAGTAATTTTTCCAGAATATCAAAAAAACATGAGCCCACGAAAGTTTCTCCATACAAACCCATAGAAATTTAAAGCCGAATAATTCAAAATTTTGCACCGTAAGGGTATGAAAATTCATTGCCACTGGATAGAGAACAGTTCAAACTAACATTTAAAACATTTTTTGGGGGTACTTAAGCCTAATCGCTCTGACGCACATAATACCTTAAGACAGTCTTACTAAAAATACCCTAAAAATGACTTTCAAATAATTGATCCCCACAATCATTGATTTTCCAAATTACAGTTTTAGGGAAATGTTTTATCAACACAGACATACAAAAACTACCATAAAAAATTAATATCCAAGTTTGATTTTCACAGGTATCTAACTTAAAATGTTCTTATGAATAAAAATAGTTAAATCTTAGAATAGACAAAACTACCCATATTATGCACAATTAACACTGAACAAGAGCAAACAGAGCCAACACACAAAAAGCATACTTTAAACAACTTTATCTAAATGAAAAAAAAAACTAATTAAAAAATTAACTAATAGAACAACTAGACGAAAACCAAAAATATAGGAAAAAAATATGTCTTTAAGCTTTCAATTTTGTGACGATCTATAAAATATTTTTACAAAAAGACAATCAACATTAGATTAACAAAACTAAAAAAATTAGATTAAAAAAACTATTTTAAAAACTTACTTGGGGGCTGGGCCCCACAAGGTCCTGGTCTAGGAGATCCCTGAGGAGGTATTAGTGTGGGTTTGGCAGGAGGTTGAGGAGGAGTTCCTATCCCTGGCCTTGGCAATGTCATACGAGGAGGGCTGACACTTGCGGCTCCAGCCTGGAACATAGCCACTTGATGGGCTTCAGCTAGCTGCTTCTTGAAGGTTTCGGACTCTGCACGAGCTTTCTGTAGCTCTGTGTCCAATTCTTTTACCCTGTCATGAAACATGCACAACATAGTTCAACTCCATGAAAAATGCAGAAGTGTTTATTCAACATGTTCACATGGTTCACTAAAACTTGGTGGATTTTGTGCAAAAAAATGACATGACATGACATATTCCAGAACACATGGATACAGTCATACCTTTTTTCTTCTTTGGCAATAGCTGCTTTCATCTGCTGTCTTTCAATTTCAAACTGTGCTAACTGTTTTTCTAGTTCTGCTTCCATCTGTAATGATTTCTTGCTCTCTTCTTCTAAGCCTTCAGCCATAGAGTCATTACGAGCTTTTTCTTCTGTAAGTATCTGAGATGGACATCGAAAGAAATACAATTTTAAAGAACTCAAGCAATGTGATAAAACATTTCTTAAAGATAGAATTCTATGATTCTCAGAGAGATTTAACCATTGTAAAAATAATTTGTTCTGAAGTATATAAACAAAAGTAAACAAATACAAGAACAGCATGCATGAAAATGTAACAGTAGAAACCTCCAGAACAGCAAAATGTTTATCATTTCAAAATTATTTTTAGTCCTCTTTCCTTTCCCCTACTTAATGGGCACTAAAACATTTCATTTCAATGAATTTCAAATTTTCAGCATAAGGAACAAACATTTATATTCATGCCTGAATTTAGCTTTACTTTCACAAATCAATCAATATTCATATTATCCAAATCCAAAATCAGAAAACTTGAATGCAATCTAGAAATGATAATGGATGTGCACAGTACAAGTTTTAGCTGTCCCAGTGCCTGTGTAAGAATTAGATGTTGCTTTTGTTTTTCGTACAAACCTCCAGTTTCATTACGAGCTTCATTAAATTTTGCACACATGACCTTCAAAGCAAGAGGAAGTCTACATGGCATTTAAAAAAACTAACCCCGAAACCCCTTTCCAACCTTTACAAGACTCCCAATTGAAGAGCACTCACTATCAGTTTTTCATGAATATTTTAGAAACTGAAAACATTTGCAGTTATGTATTATTTGTAGCTGACTAATTTGAGCTGACCAAGTAGCACTAGCAGCAAGCTGTGTGCTACTTGGTGCTACTAATTTTAAGGAATACCAAGGGCAATTTAGAACTGTACTATGAACTCAACAATTTAAAACCATCTGGTAGAGCAAAGAATTAACTGAAAGCTACACACACTTAAATATTGCTTAACTGCATCAGAATATTCAATCCAGTATTACATCATATTGAAAGGGAGGCATTTTTTTGATAGCATGGTAAAGCAAAATGTTAAATATGACCCTGGAACTTAGGCTGAACTGATAGGTGAAATGTAGAGTTCATGAGAAAAGAGAGTGTTATTGAGATGTTATTTCAGGGAGATAAAAGTTCATGATAACAAATTAATTCAAAAGGTACCTTAAGTTTTCAAACTGGCATTTGACTGCAACAAATAACTTATATAATCTTAGTGAGCAACTACAGGAACACAGAATGAAAGAAGTTGATTAGCACATGAAATTTCTCTCTCTTTGATAGACTCATAAAGCCATCGTTTGTATCACGCCATCTTAATACAATGAGTAAACAGAGAACTAATGCAGTGAAAGGTGCGTCATATCAATCTTGTAGCACTGAATGAGTTATCCAAAGTCATGAAAGAGATACAACATCTACCTGCGCTAAATCTTCAGAACGTTTTCTTTCTTCTATGTACTTCATAATTATCTTCTTTCTTTCAGCCAGAAGTAGGAGAACAATGTGCTTCTGTCTATTCCGCTCTTCCTCTAATACATCATTTACTTTCTTCAAATCTTTTTCTAACTTCTTTTTATTTTGTTTTTCCAATTCTAATTCCTAAAAAAACACAAAAGAAGAAATCTTACATAGGCAAGAGCCTGAATTTACGCAGGAAAAATCTCGAAAACAGCATTAATAGTTCGTGCCAAGTTAAAAATAAAGAACCAAACCATTGAAATAAAATAGTTTACAACAAAATAGAACAATGCAATGAGAATTTAAGAGAAAAGCAACAAGCAGGCAATATAATAAAGTAAAAGAGAAAAAAAATTAGATATTACAACATGAATTACATATACAAGAGTTTTACTCTAAAACATAAATTTTGAAAAATAATATTCAATATACAGAATATTTCATTAATAAATTAGTGAAACCAACAGGGTAGGTAACCTTAGAGGTGAAAGAAAAATTGTTAAAAACTCTTATTAGATTAACAGAATCAAAAAGTCCTCTAGAAATATCATGCTTAAATTTTAAATTTGCCTAAACAAACATGAAACCTCACGGCAATTCAAATTTTACAGTAGTCAACTAAATTAAAATTTTTCTTTTAAATATAATACTCAAAGTATGCCCAACAATTAAATGAAATATGTTGGTAGGGTGCACCAGGAAGAATTTAATAGCAACAACTTATCCACAAATGAGATCATCAATATGGCAATAATCATGTCCATTGCCAAAGATCAAATAAATAAAAACTTAAACAATATTTTTGAAAATTAAATAAAGAAAATAAGATTATAAAGAAGAAAAATATAGTGAAGATGGGGGTTGATCTTCATAGCAATGGAATCAAAAATTTTACAATTCAATGCAGTTTGTTCTCCACCAATGCACTTCATACCAAAAACAAAAACTATTATTAAAATTGAATTCTTGTATATGCATCATACAAAGCTTGGATATAAGCTTTCTTGCATCACCAGGGAAGGTCCTGTGCATGCCTAGGGAAGCCGGAGAAGCATTCTGTTGAGATTATTTTTTTAAATTAATTTTAGCAAGAAGGCAAGAAATAATATACTACTAATAGTGTTAACAACTTTGTTGTTTTTTTATTGAAACTCCATTATGTACCAAAATCAACAGTTTGCACACCACCAACAGTTATATCCAAATCTGTCTGTGATAAAAATTGCTGAGTGGCACTGAGAAGACCTCCTTGATAGGGATTACTGGTTCTGGAGCAGTCTTTGGAGGCATTTGACATTGACAAGTGTTGTATGATATTTCTGAGTTGGACCAAAACTACTTCAACACCACTACACCTGTTCCACTAATAATAAAACAATATAAATAAAGAATAGTGTATTTACACATTAATGTATAGTGTAAATGTTTAAGCATTTTAACCAATTTAAGCTCAATAGAAATATGTATTTTCTTAAAATACAAAAAAAAAACCCAAATAAATCATTGCAAAAAAATCATCTTAACAATGAAGACATTGGAATAGAATCCCATTAAAATTCAAACACTTTCTTTATTCAAAATACACAGTGGCAAAAGATTCTTGCATCCCAGTTTCTTTTCAAACAGGGACTTCTTTTAAAAGTCAAAATTTTTACATATAACATAACCATTTTATGAAGTTATGATTATATGTTGTCAATGGAAGGAAAACAGCGGATTGTTGCAACCTTTTCTAAAGCTCTTGGTGCAACCTGTGATTATCATACTCCTTGGGACAGCTCTTAACAATGCTTGAAACTTGTTTTAGTGACAGGAAACCCCTCTGTAGCTGCGAAGAGAGTAAATAGTAGGGATGGGTCAGTTCCAAAATGTGTCGGTTCCAGTTTACTTAGTTTTTACCTACCACTCATTTCTGAAGAAAGCACCACATATTTGTAATATGTGTAAAAAGTATTGAAGTTTCTTAATTGCTTTTATGTTTTCTTTAAGACATGCATGAGCTCCTCCTCCACAAGCATTTTGAAAATATTCTATTAACCAGAATACAAAATAAAAGTAAATCTAGTACAATATTAAGATTTTGTTAGTATGTTTAGTTGGTTGATTGATACCTAAGATAGTAAAAACTTAAAGGGTTACAGGCTTTAGTTTTTTTTCCAAATGAAGGAAAAAAATTCAGAACAACACATAGGCTGCATTTAAGGCTGGGGCATTGTTGCACAAATACATTGTTAGGAATGTTTCAAACCACACTTGCAGGAATTTCACATATTACAGACATTACAAATAGGTCTGTTTCTACCAACATGGGACTCACATAAACATTAAACTGTGTGAAAATGCCTAGAGAAGACAGTAAGCTATTTTTAATCGTTACATCTGCAAATGGAAATTCACAGTCTTTTGTTGTTTGGGTGAAAGTCCTATGCTTTTACAGCACCCTAAGAGGAATAATGAAAGATTGCAACAAAATCAGCTGCTCATTGTTGTAAATGTGGTCCTAGGCAGTTTTTTATTGTTTTTTGGCAATAAATAATAATTTAAATTAATTTCCTTCCTGTGTAAAAAAATTCAGAAAACTGTCCTATACTGACAGCAGGGTAAAGCTAGAGACCCAGGGGTAGGTTGTAAATTAATAGTGCACCATAGTATGGTTGAAACTTTAATTTTTTTAATAACAAAGTATTTAGGTCCAAGAAAAGAAAAGAATTGAATTTAAACAATATACAAAAGTATTCCAACATTTGTTTAATTTGAACGAACAGCTGCTGTAAAACAACCCCGTGAATTATTTAAATTTTCTGAATGTAATGAAATGAAAGGGGGTAGCTTTGTCTCCCTTCGGGGCTTTTAAGAAGTGCTGAAAGAAATACGTATTTTATTTAAGAAAACAATGGAAGTGCCTTTGTAGCTACAGAAATATATCAAATGATTAGCTAAACATCACAACTTATTTTGGTGAAAACTACACTTCAATGTATCTTACTCTGTTTAGGAGATATTTGAGGTGAGGTTTCTTTCTAAATCACACTGTTTGTGGCCCTAAATGATAAGGTGGAATTGAATCAATTAAATACAATTTTTACAAGGAGATTCATTTCTTGGAACTACAAATTTTCTCTCTCAATTTCCTAAATGGTTATACCTACTATAAAATGTCTTCTAAATTTCTTGGAGTTTTAGTTTATTTCAGAATCCCAAAAATATGAGTTATTGACAGAATACTTTTATACAGAACTAAAAACACATTTTAATGAAGAAATCTGTCAATTTGGCCTGATCAAACGGTCACCAGACACCACATCAAATTCCATGTTTAGTATAGAAACCAATCAAGTTATGCCATACTTTTCGTTGTTTTTCTCAAAATGATAAGCTTTGGACTACACTGTTTTCTGAAGTAAACAATTCAATAAACTTTTTCCTCAAACTAGTTAATTTAGTTATGTTGACTGTATGTTCACATTCTAAATTGTATTCTTTTTCATTAAGAGGAATACTAACCAGTTTAAATGTGAGGCTATTGATTACAGCATACTTGCAGGAATTTGGGTCATAACCATTCTCCTAATTAAGCTATCCAAAGGGGCTGTTTTCAACAATTAATACATTTACACACAAAAGCAATTGTCATGTAATTGATTTCAAAATCCTTAAACTATAATAAAATCTTCAGTTTGAAAAAAAATTAATACAACAATAGTTGTTCCACAGCTCCACTTTTCTCCAACACACAAGAAGCCAATTTGTATGCAATTTGTAATACATAGTTATCTGACTAAACTGAATCCAAATCAAGTAAAAAATAATCCATAAATTGGATAGTTTCAAAATGTTTCAAAAGAATGTGCAGATCATGCCACTTTAAGACTCGTGCCACAAGAATTTAATCATAACTTAAAAGCAATAATGGATTCTACAACAATAGATTATAAATAATCATACTAAAAAAAGAAACAAAAATGGCTTATTATGAAAAAATAAAATGCAAGCAGGTTAAAAATGCACAAGGATTATCATAAATCTAAAGAAAAAAAATACAGAGAAAAGCAATTGAACAGTTAAGTTAAGTAAGATATGGCATTCTCAGTCCAGGTGTTTTGTCACAAGGTTAGCTAATGAGAAATGTTAAAATGCTTCAAGGATAGAAAAGATATCAACATCAGTCTTCAACCACACATCGCCAGCATACAATGGCAAATAGAAGCAAAGGCATCACACAAAATTAACTTATAGCCAGATGAGGCTTATTTGTGATGTCACGACTGAACAACTAATGTAATAAGCTCAAAGAAGTCATAGGATTCCTATTCTTGGAGGGTAAGATAAATTTCAAAAATTGTTGAGGCAAAAATAAATTACCATTTCACAACAATTATACATATGAATGCATTAAAAGTAGTACTGACAAATATACTAATGATAATATGACAAAACATTTTGACTGATTTTAACAGTTCTGGCTTGAGGATATATTAATAATTATCATTGTTTGAATGAGTAAACCACAACAATAACTGATCATGTAATGCATTTTCATTGTATTTTAAAATGTTGTTTCTGTTTAATTTCTTACATGTTTATATGAGAAGTACCATCACGACAGTTTTGAAAAAGTCCAACACTGGGGGTCACCCCTTGACATAATACTTGAAAGTTTAAAATACTTGAAAGAAAACAGAGCTATGGAGGCACTCGTAACACATTTTGCTTTCAAATTTTGTTAACCCAAAGTAGTTTTGCAGGGCAGGAAGAAAATGTCTCAAAAAATTCATGATTTAGAGCAAAATGCTTTTTAATACATGAATTGATAACCTGCAGTCCATGTGAAAAATCAACCTTCTACTTGAAGTAATGCCAGCCTACAAAGTATGGCATCTCATGCTCATGAAATGTCACAAGGTGACTGGGTGAAAACAATTAAGTTATTTATTCACTTATTTAAAAAAAAAAAAAAAAAAGCAGTTAAAAGTAGTATATGGCCCTTTGGATGACAAGAAACTACTTTCCTCTTCAGAAGCAAGCAATGAACCATCCCATACACTTAATCTAACACACAAATCAATTCAATACACACACCTATGTCTAGAGACCCCATAATTTTGCGGCCATGAATCGCGTGAAATTTTAAAACACATCGGATCGAGTTCAAACCCGGGTAGATCCGGGTAGATCCTCATGGTAACCTGCTGATCCAAGAAAATGCAAAATCGGGATTTTTTGCGAAGTCATCAGTGGCTGATTAAACACAATTAGACTTTATTCATACTCCAAGATACTAACTCCTCAAATATAAAATATTTTCCTTTCACTCAGAATTTTTGAAGAAACACTCCTATGTATGTATTTAAAAACTGTATATTAGTAAAATGCAAAAATTGACTAAGCAGAAGAAAATAAACCCTATCCAAGATTTTCACTTTTAATAATTAAATTACTACCCAAATTGTGTGTTCTGTTTTGTAAATAATGGAAAATTAAGCACATTGCTCATGAGTTGAATTCTCAGAGATAAAATGGAGGGAGAAAGAAAAACGAGAAATAAAAATCACACTTGGAAGAGGGGGTTATGTAAATGCTTTTTTAAAAAATCTGAAATAAAGTTAAAAAAAATATATTGCTGCTTCAAAAACACAGGTTACCAATGTTGAAATTATAACATTAAATTTCTTTTAAAATGCAATGAAAGATAAGAAAATAGCTTCAAAAAAGGTACGAAAAAGCTCAGAAATGAACATGACGAAATTTGAATTTCAAAATGAAGAAATTAGACATCTCAGCTTGACGATAAAACGGAGTCTCTACTTATGCATGAACTGCCGTACTTCAGATACAGAATAGTACTAGGTAACATCTAGGATATATTTTTATTGTTATTTGGTTTAATCTCTTGAAAAACTTCATTAGGTGAATCAATGATACCATTCAAAATGCATATTCCAACTAAGATGACTACACATTCTGGCCACAATCTTAACATACACTACACTAGTTTATAATAGAATAAACAGGTACTGAAAAATCACTCATTACATGTAATATTTGTTTCAGAGGATGTAACAAATCTAGTAAGTATAATAATATATACATGTTCAATTGTTTTGCTACTGTAGGTGCAAATAATTTTTTGACTTGCCCCCATAAGATTGAAACAGGAACACACACAGAAAGTATGAGCATGCATTACTAAATGATATTCAAACTACGTTTCGTGGGTAGGTCTTGAGAAAGAACATGCAATGCAGAAATCAACATTTGAAAGATAAACTTTTAACTCTAACATTCCTAGGTCAAGAAACATAATATTCTGCCAAGCCTACTATCACAGTAAATGTAGAAAAGAGAAAACTGAATAAAAGATTGGTTAGACACATTAATCAAAATTCAGTGCACTAAAATTAAAAATTTCTCAAAATCTGAATAGTAAAACGGCATCCAAACCTCAATAAAAAGCAGAAAAGAAAACAAATAGCCCGTTCAGTTTACGAGGTACCTGGAGAACCAATCGAACGCAAGAAATGAGAGAAATGAACCATCATCCTACACACTTGCATTGACAGATAAATGATCTCTGTAAAATTAATATCATACTTTTCAAAATATTCCTACTCCTGTAACTTTCCCTGCATAAAACTTCTTAAGGTTTATGTCAGAAGAGCAATATAATAAGATGGGAAAAAGAAGAAAGCAATTAGAAAAAATTTCATTTAAATTAACTATGCTACCTAAACCTAAAAAATTCAAATAAAACTCAAAGTATGTTCCTCCATATTAGTTCAACTATCGTACTAAAGGCATGTGTGAACACACACTCACTCACAATACACATACATATATACATACATCACACTCATACATTACATACATACGTACATGCACACATACAATATGTTCTCCTATGTATACACTCACAAAATCGCAAAAATCAACACAACGGATATGGAAGAATAAAGAACAAAAGGAATCTCAACAGTAACCAAAACAGTACTATAAAAAAACTATCACTTCTTACCAATACTACTAACTACATTAACAAAAAAACAGGAATTCAAAGACNCTTACCAATACTACTAACTACATTAACAAAAAAACAGAATTTCAAATTTGTATTTAAAAATTATAGGACACGCCATTGATATACACTGAATATGTCATGGTATTGGGATGCCAAAGGAACAATACGCAAGACATGCATATATTACCTGTTTCAACCTAGTCCGTTCTTTCTCTAGGCCATAAGTAATATCATCACCTTGTGCAGTATCATGTTCATGTTTACGCTTCTCTTCATCAAGTTCTTGTACTACCTACAATGTGATAAAAATTTGACTTAAAATTACACTAATGCTTTCAATACCTTCTGCAAACAAACATCAAAGTAATCTAGTCTTAAAAGTTATTACTTTTCAATTTAGCAGACTTTTAACTTATTCTCAACTTAAAAATACAAGATTTTGTAAGAAACTTGTCCTAGAAAAAAATTATTTTTATATCCGATACTAATATTCTCTTTCTGTTAAAATGTATGTGAATAAAATTATTATAATTCCTAAGCAAAAGACCAAAGTTTCTGATCAATTATGAATGTGAAAATTTTCAGCAGCCTAGTATAGGAAATTAATAAAAGGTTTGTTATCTAATGAAGACCAATTAAAATTATTTCTCAATGAAAAGCTAATCATACTTGTTCATGTACTGAAGTATTCTTTCTCATTCAACCAAGTGAGAGTACAACAAAGACCATTTGTCACAATTCTACATTGACAAGAAGCATCATCAAAGCTACATGAAACAAAAAGGGAGACATAGACAACATGAATTCTACCAATAGTACATATGAATATAGAGAGGGGACAAATGGAGCTACACAAATTATATTAGGTAAAGCACAAGACTAAATAATGGAAAAGTTACTCACAACAATTAAGACGCATCTTCATAACAGTACTGGACTTATTAATTTATCAATACAATCTGAACAAATTATTTCAACTACTCCATTCAAAACTAAGAATTCAAACAATAATCTATATACATATAGCTTGTCAATTAAGTGTCTCATAACAATGATGTATGAATGTAATAAAACTACTCGACTTCCCCATAAATATATTAACAACCTGATAAAAGACAACTTAAACAAGTATGTAGACTAAATACAAATAAATAATAACTTGCACTGTTCATGGGAACAAAAAATTGTAATGGTGATTACATTTAAACAATTGAGATTAACATCTTTACAAATGAAATAAATTATATTTTGGTTCAGAACTAGTAATTATTGCCTTTCTGGAATGAAGGTTCCCACTAGGAGTCTGGGATGCAAGACAACCATTGGTTCATCTCCTTCTAATGACATGGAACTATTATTTATTCCTGTCTTCCAGGCTAATGTTCCAGATCATAAAATGAGTCATTAATAGAGGTGCTTAGGTGCTTAGTAGACACACCAACTTGATACAAAGCACCCAATGTCACAAATTATTAATAAGTTTTGACAACAAAAATTACTCATTTAGCATATGTTTAAAACAAAACAATACAATACCAATGTTGGGGTACTAGATTTTAATTCTCTAATATCCTTTATAAGAATATTTCCATTCCTGTCATTAATAATTGAAGAGAAAGTGAAACAAATGTGTGTCTTCATAAAGTATATTGAACCTACAAACGGAGTATGAAATAACAGCCTACTTTATGTTACCAGCAATAGTTTTCTAAAGAAAAAGTTTACTGAAGGAGTAAAAGTTCCGGGATGTAAAAATTCATTCCTTGATTGCTTACGAGATGAATCCGTAAGTCAGCAACCTCAAAATTTAAGTTAACTTGCATATATTAAATAAACATATGGTCTTGCAATACATATTTAATGACCAAGCAAAAACATTTCCAACCCCATAGGTGGTCTTCATCATGTTGCAAATTTCTCTGAGAGTGTTAGCAAACTGCAGTTTGTTGTAATAAGTCATAAAAACTTATGCTTAGTCAATAAAAATTCACTGCAGAATCATATTTTCATTTACTTTTATTATATTATTATTTTTAATTTAAAAAAAAAACTTTAAAAAATGACTAGAGGGAATGAAAATTTCTCTCTTATAAACAGGAACTCTCAAAAAATAGCAAATGGGTTTTTAATCATGTTACGTCGAATGAAAATGGGAGACGGGACCGGGATTCGAACCCGGGACCTTGAGCTTTACGCGCTCATGCGCCTACGTAACATGATTAATCTGTTACCTGGCGGTGAGGTTCACCGCAATCTAAGAGATTTCTATGTTTGTGAACCAGAAATGGAAAATACTACCCAAATAAAGTACTTCCTAAGGGAGTCGCCTCAGATGAGGAGTCTAGTCTCTACGAGACCACCTCAGAGGTCTTTGGGTTTCACAAGTTGAATGAGAATGATAGACGGACCCGAGAAGCGAACGGGATGGCGCAGTCGGTAAGCGCATGAGCGCGTAAAGCTCAAGGTCCCGGGTTCGAATCCCGGTCCCGTCTCCCATTTTCATTCAACGTAACATGATTAATCTGTTACCTGGCGGTGAGGTTCACCGCAATCTATGAGATTTAAATGGGTTTTTAACAAGTTGAGCATAACTTTACATATATTTCTAAATAATTAGGATGGTTGCAAAACATTCTAGTTCTTATTTCAATCATATTATTAAAAGATACTAGAGTTCAATTAGGCAGATTTTCCGAGTTTCCATAAGCCCATTTCTTTGTTGTGTTACAGCACAGATTTTGGGATTAATTGTAACATCTTTCTAAATAATATTTCCTTGTATGGAAATGGTGTATACAAGTTTTGCTCCAGCTCACATCATAACTTCGTAATACTCGGCTTCTTTCATTAAATTTAAGTTATCCTCAAGTTTAAGTATCTTTTCCATGTTGAATTCATATTTCTTTCAAAAAAAAAACTTAGAGAAAATAAAGTTTGCCAGGATGAAACAAGATGAACAATAAGGCCCTCATTAATACACTCAGGCAAATACTAATTTTGGGGAAAATTATCCCGGGAAATATAAAAATGTTTTTAAATGTAAGTAAACAAGTGTACAATCGCAGTGATCACATAACTAGCACACACCAGACGCCATCCCAGTGATATATGTAGAAAAGCTATACAAGCGCAGCCCATCCCTCCATAGCGGATGAACCCAGTTATTTTGTTATATGTTGTACTCGAACTAAGTTTCTAAACGCACATCTGGGCAGCTCCAGTGACTCTCCGTAGTGCCAATACTGGTACTATGCAGACAGTAATATTCATGCACATGTGGAGCAGCCATTGGAATATCATCAGAATTTCTGTGAAAACATAAAATATCTCTTACATGGAGCTGGAAATCACTGCGGGGAAAATAGTTTTGCCCATTTTTAGTGGGAATCTCTTATATGTGTCTCTTATAACCGGGTTCCTCTGTAATGTTAAAATAGTACTAATAAATGACGCACACAAATTAACTCATGCTCTTCTTCCTTTTAATTTGTAATATTGTTTTATAAAACAATTAGAATAAAAGTATAGAAAACAATCATACATCCAAGTGATTTGATTAACTTGGAAAACTAGTACTACCTTGAGATAAAATCTGGGAGACTTATTCATATATCCTCTCACCCTTCCTTGGTAATACACCAAACTAGACTTCACAAGCACATGATAATGAAGTCAATTTTTCACATTTGAAATTACATGCTACCCCAACAAAAATGGGGACAAGAAATACCAATTCAATTTTCAGTAAAACATATTAAATACAGAGAGACATTGATGGTATTCAAAAGAGTGAAGAAACATTTCTAAGATCAAGTAATGAACTTCATAGGTATATCAACATTACTAAAAATCTTGATGGAACAAGTTCATAATAATACCTACCAGAGTATATGGTGATGAAAAATCATAACTATAGCTACATAACTCAATTCCTTCCTTAGTATGTTCAGGTCAAGAAAATATGATCTACGTAAGTATGAAACATAAGGCTCACTTAAAAATACTTTCAGGGTATTAAGTCACGTTATTTTGTTAATACTCAATATTTCATTGGCATTTGTAGCCAACATCTTCAGGAGCTACTCAGTTCTAAGTAGCTCCTGAAGATGATGGCTGCAAATGCCAATGGAACATTGAGTATCAACAAAATACCAACGTGGCATAATACCCCAAAAGTATTTTTAAATTTTGACCAAGTTAGCCGTAAAAGCCTGCATCGCTATTATAAGGCTCATTAATATGGATTAGCCTAGTACCCTTCGATTGGTTGCTTCTAGTTCTACCACTGATATCAAATTGTGCAGCCTCAAAAATAGGATTTGCTGAATTAGTTAAAAGGAGGGAAGTCGAGTAACAGTTTCCACAAAAAGGAAAAACATTCCTTTTGATTAAGTAATATAAGGTACTAATAAATAATACCACTGACTAATAAATTTAATGGACTAAAAATTTGTTGTATTTAGAAAATAAATGTAAAGGTCACATACAAAATTAGGGGATGACGAGAAATCTAACAAAATATTACAATAAATGGAAAAGTTCAAGAAATTTTCTTAGTCTTTCTCTATACATGGAAATATAGACAATTTAAAACATTAAGATAAAAAAATGATTCAGTGATGTGGGCTACATACTCTATTTACATTATTCGCCAAGGGCTAGTTTTGAGAATCAACTACTATTGACTGATCTCTCCACACTCCTTTGGCAGGGAGTGGGTGCATAAATTTTGAAATCAAAGCATTCACAAACGTTACCTCAAAGTTCAACAATTGATTCTTGAAAAGGTGAATAAATACTTACTCCCTAGCCAGCAGTCTAGAATGACCAGTAACATTTTACAATAAAATCACCTCATTGTTGATATCATGTTTTTCATTTCAAAAACGCTCAGACTCTGCCAATTTGGAATGAAAAAACACAATATAAACGAAATGGTGATTTTAATGAAAAATGTTACTACTCATTTTGAACTACAGGTTTGGGAGCATGTATTTATTCACCTTTTCATAAATCAATCAGGTAACATTTGAGAACATTTTGATTTGAAAATTTATACATTACTCTGGAGGAGAGAGGGAAGATCAGACAGCAGTAGCTGACGGTTCTCGAAACTAGCCTTGGATGAATAATGTTAAGTGGAGTTTGTGGTCATCATCACTCAATTAATTATCTTATAGTGACTCCACAGCAAGTTCCCGAAGTATTTTATTTCATAAAAATTAAGAGTTTTTGAAGTATGAGTATGAAAAACCCATATTGTTTGAGACAGGGACATGAAGTAAGTAAATAAATAAATAATAAAAATTATAATAATAATGAAAAGGAGTCAAAGGACAGAATAAAGGAGACAAAATTTTAATACTGTACTTCGCACATAGTTCACCAACTATAATCTTACAATCCCAATAATGAGATTCTATAGGACAAATACAGCATAAACCATGCTGACAGGAAATTCTGTGAAATGTAAAAACAATATGATGTCAATAAGAAAAAAGGTAAGTCTTGGAGCAGAGAAAGCAACATAAATATATTTGTCGTTGATGTGATTTTTCTGAAACAAATTATTATTACTAAGTGTTAACTAGAACAACAGACCATTAGCAATTTAACTTTTCTTACCTTTCTGTGCCTCTCTTCAGCTTCTTTCAAGATTCGTCCAAGCCTAATCTGTGATCGACGTTGCTGCAAGACTAAGTTGTCCAAAGTAGCCATTTGATGATTAACAATAGCTCGTATTTCAGCTTCATCGACTCGTGGTTCAGCTGCTGCAAAACTGTCCCTCTGAAGAGCAGCTATTGGATCATTAAATGGTAATAGTCGAAACTGGCCCTGGTTGAGAAGCTGCTTCACCCTTTCAGACTAGGGAGACAAAAAATATCCAAGTTAGACAACAATGAAGCAAGTTAACTTTATTGTTAAATAAGTGATATAAATAGTTATTAACACCAATTGTAACACTTCATCTAGACATTCATAAAAGAGGAATTTCATTTACTATATATTTATATCATAGAAAAAGTTATTTTTTTAATCCTCACAAAATACATGTTTCTATATTTCAGGTTTTAAAGGTAAAGAATTAATACTTATTTTTATTTAAGTTAATTCTTAAGCTTCAGAACACAGTAATAAAGCTTTCCTGATAACTGGTGATGTTACAACAAAAGGAGAACCTCAAGAACAACAATTTTAGACAAAAAATACAATAAAAATATTCAGACATCAACATACCATACATTTTGAACACAATTCAAATTCCCTACCAATTAATTATTTACTGCTGATACTATAGGGAAATATTAACAGGAGCTGATACCGCTAACACATCAACTTGAAAGTCATTGTTTTCACTGTGTTATGAAGCAGAGTGCTCCAATTTTGAAGAATTTCTGCCTTGTTTGTGGTTGAACTTCAAACCAAACTTGTTTGAAAGATAGTTTTTTTTATTGAGATACCTTTTGATGATGAGAAGCCGAAGTTCTATGTATCATAAGAAAATGAAGTGCAATTTATCTTAGCGGCATTTTTGATGAAGGTGCCAATAGTCAAAGTTTTGTTCGTTTTTATTCTGCTATTGCATAGATGGTACATTAATCTGACATAATTCAGGGTTGCTCTTTCATATAATTTTGATTTATTACTTAATATGGCATGGATTAGTTTAATCATATTGGTTGGCAGTTTGGAAGGTATCGAAAGCATACATTGCCATGACGTGTGATAAGCTGCTGCATCAGATTCTGATTAAATCTATTTCCCCTCCCAAAGTTACATTTTTTAATTAAAAAAATGTGTTAAGTTAAAAGTAAATTGAAGAATTTTACATGAAATTGTGCTTTAAGAGTGGCATTATGGCGAGGTAGTTAAAAATTTCTCATTAAAATATTTTTAAGAGTAGTGGGCTCGTTGACCACCACTGTTTATTTGAAGAGTTCTTTTAAGAATTCCATGCAAGGGGAAAACATCTTTTATGTATTAGTTTGATTCAATATTCTTCACTAGGTTTGAAAAAAACAGTGATTTTGTTTTACATCAGAGTGTTTACTAAAAATACAAATTTTAGAGTAGTGTGTGGACCAATTTTAGTTCACATTGAGAAATATCAGTACTAGACAAAAAGCACTTTTACGGACCTTACATCTTAATAAGAAGGCAATAGCAGCTCATTCGTAGCTTGTTAACCTTGAAAAGGAAGATGAAGTAAAACTACTAAGACCTGTCCATCAATAACTGAACTAAACATTTAGGAAAGAATTTACCTTAAAAAATTAAATATCGATTTTAAAATTTTTGAAAATATCATCAAGTAAAACCATCCATCACAAGGTAGTCTATAGAAAAGAAGTGTCATGATTAGCTTAAAGGATAAGATCTTCCAAAAACAGTCTCCAAGAGTATGAACAATTTTAGAGAAAACATATTTAATTTCATTTACTTATAGTGAAAATGTTACTCTGTATAAATTGATATAATTTTTCTAAGGCACAGGAATAAATTAGTATTAGAGGTTATTTAGATGTCATACCATCAAAAATTTCCCAATAATGAAAACCAAAATCCTACATTTTTGGTCACAATAACAAAAAAAACAAGTGAAGAATCTACTCCAGTAAATAGTAATTAATTTTCAAGTGAAATAATTTTTAAAAAAACACTCGCAAGTTGAAGAAGTTCTTTGAATTATGAAAGAGTAGTAAGCACAATAGTAATATAATACAATTAAAAAAGTTGCCATAACTTAGGATTCCAAAATTACCATTACGACTGAAATGCAAACTGCACATGGTAATCATCTTGCATATGGTCCAATTTTTGTATACACAGTCCAAAATACCAAGACAATACCATGGTCACTAAATGAACTTTATTGCTATGTTAACAACAGTACTTCATTTTGTAAAGTATACTTCCCAAATATCAACAGGTAAATTATAAAACATTACACTCATGTACCAGAGGTGAACACTTCAGTGCCAGTCAAGACTACCATTACAAATATGGCATAGCTTTAACACATTCATAACACTCAATAATTATAGTAACACTCAATCAAGATGCAAAATGTGCACATATGTACATCAATCAATACAACCACAAATATGGAAGGAAAAGTTACAATCCGATGTAAATCTCGGGCAACAAAAATCTCGGTGGTTAGGTCAACAGGAAAATATAGAATATATGGTATGGTCTAAAGATATATCCATAATCCACAACTTAAATGGCTAAAGCAGCAAAACAAATGCCAATTTGGACAATAACATTCAGATCTATGCCCTCCACAAAAATTGGACAAATAAGGAAAGTTTTCTTACACTTACAGAGTTCATACATCTGTTTAGAAGACCTTGCTTAGAACATCTGGTTCAGAAGACGAAATAAAAATATGAAGATTTAATTATCTTATGATCACCTGAACTGTCTTTAAAAAACCGCTTGCAGGTTATACTCTGTAAAAATACACACCACTTCTACCTATTCCTCCTTTGTTCACCTTAAAGATTCATTATTAATAAAATGTACCTTTTGGAATCTACAGATTTAAAAATCTTTGGTGTAGCACCAGAAAAGGCAGGTTTAAATATTAATTCTGTAAAACACATTTCAGCCGTAACCATAAAAGAAAAAGAGAATGAAAATTTACCAGGAAATAATTAAAAACAAACTACTTGATTGATTAATAATTTTTATTCACATACAACCACTCATTATCATTTGTGTGCCATATGGCCTACAATTTCACAAATACAAATGACCAGTATCTTCTTCAAACATGCCATCTGTTGCACATGTTACATATGTTCACCATCATATGCTACAACACAATACATCTCAATACAAAGAAACCAGAAGAAATTCCTCAAAACTAACACCCTCCTATGAACAGTCTCTCACCTAGCGTGTAATTGTTAAGGTTAAGGAAATGGTGACAATAGATGAAAGTAAAAACCAGCAATTAAGTAAAAACTGGAAAATCATATCTGCTTACCTTCAATGTAGCAATGACTATGTCTCGTGCCTGCAATTCTCCTTCTAAATAACTTAATAACTTTAGAAGATCAGATTTACTCAACTCCATTTTTGGATTTCTCTGGAAGAAGATCCACAACAAATTAAATAAATCCCATAAAAAAAGAATTTAAAAAAATGTTCACAACCCACAGCAAATATCATTGCTTCATGCAAACATTTTTTGTCCAAATGACAACACAGAAAAATATTTTTACTGAAATATCAAATTTAGCAACGATAAGGTATTGAAATGTTTCAATACTTCCTTAATGTCTTGGCATTTAAAATTATAGGAAGACTGACATAATAGGGAGGGTAAATTCCCTCACTGGCACGCTAACACAAAATATTATGTGATACATGAACAGATAACTTGTTTCATGTTTGATTTGCTCAGAACAAATTATTAATAATTTATTGTACAAGAGCTTCTATTTAATTAGTCCAATAGTGTTTTTATCTTCTTTATGTTTTACTTGAAATATTACCATTAAGAAATGAGATTCTTAAATATATATCAGAATTTATAATAAAATCCTATTTTTAAAAATGCTATGCGTGGGAAGGATTTGACATCACATCATAATATTGCTTAAATTACTAGGACTCTCACAAACCATTATATTCACTTACTCAAATTCTGAACAGCCTGAATGAGCAATGAACAAGTGCATTATACAATAATTAGAGTAAAAAATACATTTAATCATAGATTTAATGGAATGCAAGTGTGTTTTTCTTCCTTATTACTAAAATGAAATTGAGGAAGAAAACTAACAAAATATTATACAGACCTCTTTCCATTAGCAATATAACATAAAATGAGATAGGTATGACAAAAAATTTGGGGCATATTCAGTCTTCAAAAAAGAATAAATGGTCATGGAATAGACACATTTATGAAATAATTTACAATTTTAATCAAAATAAATCTCAATTTTATTTCTGCTCATTAGAAAATTCACTAAAAGTTTCCCTTCATCCATTCAATATACATATACAACCTAATGTCATATCTTTCATAGATAGATACACCAGCAAGCAATAAATTATTAAAAATTTTACTATCTAAATTGAGCATAACAATAAAATATTTCCAAAACAGTGATCCTAAAGTGTACAACTGAACTGTCTCATTTCGGTAAGCACCCAATGGAAGATAACACTATCATGTTCTGGACAACAATATAATTAAATAGCTCTAAAGCACAATCAAATAAGTTCTCATAAATTACAAGAGGTAAAAATAGTATGGTTATAATGGAAGATGAGAACACTTCATATATGAATTACAGGCCCTCCGAAGGCTGTACCTTCAAAGTATTCGACGAAGACTTATCCAAAGGTTCAAAATTCGAAGCTTGGGGTTGTTGCAGGTGTTGAGGAGATTTAGAAGCTGTAGTCTGAGTGGAAACTTTGGGAGAATTTACGTTTGACGCCATCTTGATAACTTATTCTTCACATCAATAATATTACGTGCATACAAATATTCTTTGAGTATTTAAACTCAATTAACACTTCTAATACACATTGTACTACAACCCTTCCTGCCTCCCCCGCCATTAGTCATTGGAAACAAAGCATATTTTATGTAAGATTTGTACATTTTGACACATTACAGTAATTCCTCCGTAGCACAACATTCAACCCCTCTGACCCCAGCCATTCTGATTGGTAGATCGCACCTTTTACGCTTGCAATATTGCCAACGCAGTGGAAAGAAAATTATCTGAGGAAGCTGTCAGTTAAATACCGTACAGAAGTACCGTAATATGAAATTGTGGATTAATACAAATAATTGTGTGTTGTTATATCAAAGTGCGGGATTGCATCAATAAATTAGCTCTCCCAAAAATTAAAATGACTAGACCACTAACAGCCGTGGTCTAGTGGTAGCGTCTTCGCTTCCTCGACCCCGCTGAGCGTTAGAGCGTGAATTCAAATCCTGCTTCGCCGAACTAGGTAAGGTTTTCAGCTGCGGTTTCCCTCACCTACTCCAGACAAATGTCGGTTCGATACCATATGTTCCTTGGCAGCCCAGCATCTCTCCTTCCCAATTCCCTTACCCAAGTCCAACTGTTAGGTAGAAGAGCAGGCATCCCCCACCAGCACAACATCGTCAGAAAAACGCTTGTTTCACGTTTTTGCGTTAGGTCTGCCCGCAAGCGTTCTTTTTTTCAAACCATTCGAACGCATCTGTTGGCCGGGATGTTGAAATCGCATTCGGCTTCGCTCGGTGCGTGGCGCTCGGCAGTTGAGGAACAGAAACCACTACTCTAATCACAGCTTCGACTAAACTCGGATGCTTCGGTCGATTTCGGGCACGGGTCACGTTTTGCGTGTTGGCGTTCAAACCGGCGTCATGTGAAAAAAAGTGAATATTCAAGTGAAAAAAAGTGTTTTCGGAGGTATAGGAATCACAGGTAAGTATAATTACATCTGACATAACCTTGATATTCCCAGGTATAGTTTGCGTTAACATTGATTAGTTGCGATAAACTTTGTGGATATTTGTTGTAAATATGTTTGATACCCAATGATCTCTAGTATTCTAGTATGCACACATTATAGAAGGTACAGATAGTTAACTCCCATAAGTCCAATGGTTACCTTAGATGCACCCCTGCGCGCCACGGGGAAGGCCGAGAACTACCGTCAAAATTCCGATCAACTTCCCTCCCTTTTCCTCGTTTTACAGCGCATAATTTTCATCGAGTACCCGCTGCCATATTTTGCAAAAAGCCTACAAACAATCAAACTACAGTGGAAACTCAGAACCAGCAATTCTAAATGCTTCATTCGAACTAAAACACACAAATCAACACCAAGCTGAGCTCGAGTAGCAATTAGTCGCAGTCGCCACATGTGCTTGCCGCCAACGTCAACCCTCACTACGTGGGCAACCAGTTGAACGAGTGNGGTGGAGGGGGTTAGTTAGTTCTGCGCCTTGCTAGTGGAGCGCTGCGACGAGTGATCCATCTGTACCATATAATCTGTGTCTAGTTTGTTCCCTCTTGTATTCAATTTCTACCTTCTTGTATTCTAGTTTGATACCTAATGATCTCTTGATATGTGTGTGAAAGAACTGTGATATTTGTTTTGGGTTTCAGTTCATCTACTCAGAAGTGAACTTAACTTTGATGCAGACGTAGTCACAATTATTAGTATGCCAGGTAAAATCTGAGATAAAGGTAAGAGTACTTTCCATATTCCAAGTGTTCCTTGAACTTTACTTCTCGTTTCCAGAAAGAAGTGGGCTTTTACAGACTTGTCCGTGAAAATTGATGTGAATGATGGTGACCCTCATATAGATGTATGCATTATTGGTTATTACAATAAACATTTTAATGTTTGATGTAAAAGTTTTTATTTACCTGAAAAATATATGTCAAATTATCATTCATGAGATATGATGAATACGCAGGTCAGCGTAAATGTTGCATTAAATTTAGTCATATAATATTTAACATAACATAGCATGATTAACACGTTTCTAATAATTCGTTATTTTCACGTAAACTCGCAAACGTAAATAACATGTTCGTATTCAAACGGAACCAAACGTTTGGATGGTTGGACATTCTACCGTGATTCAAACGCGAACGTTCGAACGTGAAAAAAACGTTTTTTTTCAGACGATTCTGTGCTGCTAGGGTCATGGCCTGAATCTCGCCAAAAGGCATAAAATAAATAATAAATAAAAAATTAAAGTAAGCAAGTACATTAATCAGACATGACTTAACTTATATAGCGTTCCAATTTTGTTCCTTATTCCTAATTTGTGTTTCATATTCCCTTCGTTCTCTATTCGAAATTGGAAGTTAAGTAACAAAATACATTTTCCATTTAATTAAATCTTGTAAAGAGATAAATTTTACTATGTTTAACTGTTTTCATAAATTTTTCATTTCAATAGATATTTTTAAATTTTATTTTATTTTAAATATTCTATGGCTCTCTCCCATGAGACACCACCTTTACGTAGCATTGCCCACGCGGGTGGTTAGGATTTGTCAGTTCCAGTAAAACTGGGGGCTATGCCGGTGGTAGCTATTGGTAGGGCCTCCCAAACCGGACAGATCTCAACAGACGAACCAGACAAACGTCTCACAACGTCCCCTCTACCTAACCGCAAGGCCGTTTGTAGACCAAGTGCACTCTACGCAACTGTTACCTTTCCCATGCTATTCTTCCGCTTACTGCCTTATATGAGGGTAAAGACCCCAAAGGCTACAGGAAGGAAAACTCTGGTCGAAAACATAACAGTGGTGATGCTGTGCTGTAATACAACGACGAGACGCGGCACCAACCGGATAACCCAGCATCACATGTGTGTTCGATAAGTGGGCGTGGGTCGTAAACTTGTCTAATTAATTTTTGTTGTAATAAAGATTTCTAGAGTGGCTAATTGAAAGGATTTACGCATATGATATGAATTATTAGTGACTCATCAGTTGAATTTAATGCTCAATTTTGACAATAATTATTTACAATTACGAGAGATGGAATTATTTTTCCCTGGTTGGAAACAAACATAAGATGTACATGTTGGGGGAAAAGGCCGAAGGGGGAAAATCCCTGGCTTCTCCGTCTTCAATTTGATCTCTACATATCTGTACTTAAATTGATTCTAAAGCTCTTAAAGCCTGGTTTACACGGGTAGAGTTACGAGGCGAGTACTTGGTAGAGTACAGTTACTATACTTAAGTAAATACGTAGTTCAGTCGAGTAGCGAGTAGAGTGGATAGTAACCGGTAGAGTAGTTACTAGCCACAGGAAAGTAGCCCTCCGCCGTAGTAGCCCTTCTACCCCCACTGCCATCAGTATTCTCACTAGCGTACAATGGTGGATCCAAGGGCGCACGCACCCCCCAAATTGATAAAATTATCTTAACATTATTATTTTTTCATCGGAGGAATCTGAGCTGGCAAATTGAAAGTAACAGATTGAAGTAAGAAATTTTGTGTTAAGATATGACTCATTGTGGGGTGATCCTATAATCTGGACTTTGTTCCGACATTAACGACAAATGAGGAACACCGAATCTAATGTTCGTGTATTTTCATAGATCCTCTCATCGTTTTCTTTTTTTCACTAGAGTGGGTAGCACACGTGCACTAACTCAGCGACATTGAGATTTTCATCCACGCCCTGTCAGAGTTAAAAATATCCTGTAAACCAACCGCTGTAATCAAAAACACGCCATGGAATACCGTTTATTTATAAAAAATTAAATAAGCCAATCTCTTCAAATGTTAAAATCATAACTTTACCTATAGAAATGAGATTTTAATTAAATTTGCGGACTAGAAATCTTGACTCCCTACATTTGTTTCGAGATTTCATTGTAGAGATTGTTTTGCAAGAAGTGATTCTTCGAACTCTGACAGAGCTCGGATTGAATTCTTCATGTCCCTGCATTCGTGCTCGTGTACCTCCCACTTCTGGTAGAAAAGTGACGCGCCTTCTAATGAAGTTGAGTTTTGTCAATCGTTGAGGAGTAAATAAATGTCTACTGTGGAGCTATTATGATATAGTGCTTTTTCTATGTTTATTCATCTCTACTTCATTATTTGTGCTATGTTTCATTGAAATGAGACTTAGTATTGTATCATTCACCTGCACACAGTACCATTCTACAATGAGAAAAAGGCACCTAGTAGTGGATTATTTCTTCCCAAAAAAAGAATATAAGTGAACTTAAAACCATTTAATATATTCTTATGGAATATACATTTTTACATTCAGGGCTGATGCAATAGATTTTAGTTTACTTTCAGCGCCGAGATGTGTATGGTTCATTTCAATAACGTTGATTCGATAATTTACAACTATTGCGCGTGATTCTGTTACGGTCCCAAAATAATTTTGTCTTTCCATTGTGTCAATAAGTTTAATTATCATCTCCGTCACCATTTATGAATTATTGGGACGCAATAACAAGTGGTTAGTTGAGATTTCTCAGCACCAAAAAGAACTTTATGAATAATAGAACAAATCAACGGGAAAACCGCAGGCCAGCCGCGGGAAAAGAACGCACTCAGTCGGTCATGAGCAAATCATTAGCATTTGGATTACAAATAAATCAAGGGAAAACCAAATACATGAAATGTAAAACTATTTCACAAGAAGAAACATTTGATAATGAAAAGTACCAAACACCAAAGAACATTAACCAGTCTCATATTTCACTAAACAGCTTGATATGTACAACTATCTCATCTTTGAGTGTAACCGAGAAGCACAAAATTTTCTACAGATAAACTAAGTTTTTCTCATTGTAGCTCAAGAGTCTCCCCTACAATAAACAAAATGAAGTTACACTAGGTACTTTAAGTACTGAATTGACATGATAATTACAATGTTGTCTTTTTTCAGAAAACGGGAGCATAATGTATGCAGAATGTCATTTACTGCCTTTGAGTTGGTATCACAAAAAGTTGATCCAATAATTACTAAGCGAGATACTAAATGGAGAGATTGTATACCTTCTACAGTTAGATTGGCTGTAACTTTACGTTTCCTAGCCTCTGGAGATAGTTGCAGAAGTCTACATTATGTCTTCAAGATATCAAGTCAAATTATTTTAAAAATTGTACAAGATGTTTGTGTGGTTTTGAATCATGTCTTAAGGAATGTTTTAGGGTATAAAATAAATTAAGGAATGTGTTAAGGATAAAATATCTGCGTTATAAATCAAGATTATTAATATAAAATATTTGAAAATAATATAATTCGAGTAAATTAAAAAATTATATCAAGTTTTTTCTTAAAAATCACTAACTGTTCCAGTTCATTTGCAGACCTCATGTGTTGTGAAAATATCATCCGACTGTTGTGCCAGTGTAGGATGACTGTCATAATTCATAGAATCATCTACTCTCTCTCTTTTCCTTGTCTTCACATAAAACTTGTGAAGAGGATCCCGGCACCTGAACAACTACATGCGAAGCTATTTTCTTCCGGTGTACTATCCATCTGTTGTGTTTCCCTGGGGTGAGGGCGTATAACTGTAGAACATAGATAATGAACCTGGTGTGTTGTGTTGTGCGTTAAACAACATCTGATTGATTTTAATCATCATTAAGTCCCTTTGTTCCACTGGTAGTCTTTGCATCTTCTGAGGAACCAGCTTTCCAAAAGTGCCACACTCATCTTCTTCCTTGTTCTGCTGGCATACAGATTGTAACAAGCTGAACGCTTCGTTCATTTTCGGGTTGGAACTCTGGTGTGTTATTTTGCCTCTTCTTGGATCTACCTAATAAATGTCCTTCATATGTGTTTGATGCGTGTCTTTCATGGCTCCGTTAAGTTAACCAGAATAGATCTTTTATTATCAACCGATTCGAACGCTCTTGGGCTTCAAAGAAAAGTCTGACTTTGCTCAATTTTGCTCAGGAAATTTTATACTTTGTTCACTCTTAATTTTTTAACAGTTAATCGATGAAATATTTTTAAAAATTCGACGTTTTGACTAAGTGTAAATCCTGTTAGTATAATCACGGAATAATTAAACTATTTTTATCGATATTTTTTTACCTCCCCGATTTTGCTCACCCATTACTTTTGAGTGGAATAGCTTGTTTTGGCAAAAATGTAAAAAAAACAGGAACATTTTTTACTACGCATGCATGTCGGCATTTGTTATATATTCGACAGAATTAGCGCGTAATTTGAATTCTGACACGGTACCAATAGAACACAAACAAGCTCAAGTACTCCGTCAGCACAACAGATGCTATTCTCGAGAGGAAAGAATCAACCCTTCCACACACCTGCTCTAGGGATGCTAGGTGTAAGGACAAATTTGAGACTGTGCAGCATTTTAGACAATAATTTTCCTGGTGAAAAGGTGAAGGAACAGAGAAGAAATATGCGCATAATAATTTTCCTCTTATTTTTACCGAGAAATATGCAAAATTGTATCGGGGAGGACTAAAAACTATTGTATTTTCTGCCGGATATGTAACAAGTGCCGACCTGCACGCGTAATAAACAATGTTTCTGTTTTTTAATTTTATTGCAAAAACAAGCTATTGCACTCAAAGATTGGTCTAGTGGGTGAGCAAAGTCGGGGAGGTCAAAACACACCGATAAGAAATAGAATCATTCCGTAATCATATTACCAGGATTTACGCTTAACAGTAATGCCGAAAAGTTAGAGGATATTTTCATTGGTTAACTGTTAAAAAACTAAGGGTGAGACAAGTATAAAATTTTCTGAGCGAAATTGAGGAAAGTCAGACTTTTCATTAAAACCCAAGATTGTTCGAATCGATTGAGAATAAAAAATCCATTCTGGATAATTTGCCGGGGCTGTCTTTCATTGACAGTACTTGTTTCGCTGGTACCATTCAGACCATCATTGTCCTATTCAACCTGTTGATTTTGCTTATACTGAAAACAAAAAATGACTGATAGTAGAACGTGGTATATTCTGTGGAATAAAATGGAAAACAAAATGTTAAAACTATCCAAAATGGAAACATTGACCTATCTTTTGAATTTTTGGGTGATGAGGCATTTCCTCTAAACAAATCTTTAATAAAACCATACCCAGGAGGACACCAAGAAGGTACAAAGGAAAGGACTACCAACAAGAAACTTTCATCGGCTCGTGTTATTGTTGAAAATACTTTTGGGGTCATGTCTTCTCTGTTCAGAGTCCTCCGTACACACATGCTTCTTGAACCAGAACCAGCAACTCGAGTAAATATGGCTTGTGTGGTTTTACACATTTTTACTTTCTCATATACTTAGTATATAGAAAGTTTTGTAATCGCGAAAAAATTCGAAAGCGAGATTTCGACGGAAATACCGTTTTGGTTATCCCCGATTAAGAAAAAGTTAGTTTTGGAATAACGTCCGTATGTCTGTGCGCAGTAAATGGATGAATATATTTAATTCATATTTCGTATTTACAGTAGAATTTACTTCTTGTAGATGCAAGTGCTCTAATTTTCTTTTGCTTTAAAACAAAGGGTACTTCACATGAAGGTCAAAGTACTCTTTTGACTCCAACGATCTTGCTTAAATTTTCTGTACGTAAAGTACAATTAGTATGAAATACATCCGCACTAGTTTGGTTTAGTCGCAGGAATATAATTTCTGTCTGCTACACTTACACATTAGAGTACTCTTTCAAGAAGCTTGAATATAATTTAGCATATGTATGNAAAAAATAACGGGGAGGTCTAATCCCCGGTTGTGCGCCAGGGCAGCAGACCGGCGCGTTGCGGTGAGGGAGCGCATGCCGACGCAGTAGCTAGGTTACACTCGCGCCGCAGGGTCACTGGCTCTGTGCCCTGTGCGTTTGTATAATATTTAACAGTGTAAATGGACCAAGCAGACGAAGAATACACTTTTCGTAAACTGAAATGCAAGATATGATAATGATAAAATACTTAGGAGAACAGCAAGCGCACTGCAGTTACGAAAATACATCAATTCTTGTCTGTAGAAATTACACTTTTGCGATATTTTTTGTCACTATGCTGCAGATGGAGAAACATATATGCGAAAATATGTGCAATGATTTTGCATCACTAGTTGTAGATTGTGCCAACGTTTATTAGTTTTGTATAATCCACCAGGCACATTTTACTCATTTCATGGTGATACTATAATAAACACGGGGTCGGGGAGGGACATATTCCGGGTAACACAGCTTTTCGTAATACGCCTCTTATTCCAAGCAGATCTCCAAGGAACGTAGTAGAAATAAGAAATGAGTTCGCCACTAGCTTCCACATTTTATTGGTTTCAGTACTTATTACTTAAATGTATTTACTTACTAAATGTAATACAATTATAAATCAAATAAAGTGTTTTTATTACCTACCTCAGAATTCTTAGATGGACTTTGTGTATAAATGATACCAATGAAATTATCTATCTTACGGTATGAGTCATTCTTATGGTATGAGTTGTGAGATTTGAATAATTTACTAATTAATTACAAATGTAATCATCCACGTTGCGGAATTTTGACGTTTAAAGAGTAGAAATTTAAACGAATGACGGTTGGGAGGCGAATCTGAGGGTTGGCAACCACACCCGGAGCGCGGCACCAGAGTTTCGGCGGCTCCTTTAGCGTCATGAAAAAATTTATGAGGGTTTAGAAATCGGAAGCTAGCAAGAGGTTGGGGGAGGAGGTCCCACCCAACCTCAGAACACCAGAAGGGGGAGGGTAAAAACATGTCCGAACTTGCTGGAAAAAGCGTTGAAAATTAAAACGTCGTTGAGAATATTCTAGAAAGCCCTTTAAACGTTCCAATGAGAATCAAGGCGTAAGAAGGGGAAATCCTTTCGGTATTGGGAGTTTTCGGCCACGTGACATTCAAAATTTTGAAAATTTTCGGGAGAAAGAAGGGATGGAGCCCATTTAAGGAAGAACAATCCAAATTTCGTCCTCACATAGATTTTTCCGGCGGCGTTAGTGGTGTTGAGCTCACAGCTCACATAGATTTTTCAACAGCGATCAGGCGGTAGCTCGCTCATACAGAGTTTTCGGCCGCGCTAGATGTGTTTAGCTCACATAGCTCATAGACCAGTTTTTCGGAGGAGATCAGGTGGTAGCTTCCTCACATCGTAGTTCGTGCAGCTCACAGCTCACAATTCACATCTCGCAGATCATNCTCAGGTGGTAGCTTCCTAACATCAAAGTTTCGCATAGAAGTTGACGCTGCAGACGTGTCCATGGGAGGCTTTTAGCGAAAAGCTAACGGCTCACAGACTGTTGAGGGGCTGATCTCCGGGAGGACCCTACTTAGCGGCGGTAATTGTCATCTCGAGAGGTATGGTACGTCTGTTGGTGATTGTATAAACCAACACCGTATTTGCGCTTGCGCATAATGGCATGGATTACGTAAAAATTGTACAAACTCTTGAATAACTTAGTGCCCAAACAGATTGTAGTCTTCAATGAATCCTGCCATTGATTAAAGTCAGTGTTTTGTTTTTGTTAAGAGACAAAGAGATTTATTGTTAATTAAACTAAAGAAGATTAGATTTTTAAATTCAGTGATTGTAAAATGATATCAATTTGTTTTTGTGTCTTTTGGGGGAATTTCTGTTTGTGTTTTGGTAATGATAAGGTCACTTCGTCATAAAAGTGAAGGTTAAATGTGAACCATTTGTTTTTGTGTCTTTTGGGGGAATTTCTGTTTGTGTTTTGGGTAGTGATAATGTCATTTTTGCATTAAAGTGACTGCGAAATGACGAAGATTGGTATTTGTGTCTTTTGGGGGAAATTTATTTAATCAAGGGACATTTTAGCAATTAAAATAGCTTTATTAATGGATTTATTTGTCTTGCGTTTTCCTTAAGTGGAACCATTGCATGGTCCTTTTCCTTCGGATAGAAATCGTACCCCTTTTAAATATTGTGGAACCCTGAGAAGAGCTAGCCGAGGCATTTACATTTAAATATTCATTATTATTAATCTTTCAACCCCGTTCTGCCACAGAGTATAATCGGCCAAATAAAGTCGACAATCGTGAAATTCAAAAAAAAATTTTTTTTGCTAGTTAATTATGTTGAAAAATGAGGTTTATGCCCATTGATTCCATGTTTTTGTCAATTTTAACCATTGAGTGAATCCAAGTCTGTTTTAACGTAAATCAAGCCTATATGAACAGCAAATGAAAAATGATTAAAAACTACTCTCATAAAGATAATTATAGTATTTTATACGGAAAGTTTAGACTCCATTATATTGTTTTCAACCGTATTATTATTTTATTTTTGTCAAATGAAGACCATTTTTGAGTTCAAAAACAGAAAATGTTATGTTTTTTCAAAATTAATTTTCCAAAATACAAAATCACGAATTTTTGCAGTTGTTATTTGAAAAATGCCCAAATGCATTGAATTGGTAAAAATTTGATCATTTTATTTTCATAATTGACAGAGATATAGACAATTACATCGAGGTATTATACTTCACGATTTATGTAGTTTTTCAGAATTCATGATTATTTGTCTTATGAACTCTCATAAGTAAAACTCAATTACTTGTAATTTTGTAAATTTTTACCTCCAACAGTCAAAGGCGTTACCTATGTGCCCGTTAACATCAATTTGAAATTCTAATGGTTTGCACTCACACATTCTGAGTGAGTTCCTGCAGCACCCGCTAAAATGCATTGTTTTGGTCGCAATTGCGCA
This sequence comes from Laupala kohalensis, assembly GCA_002313205.1. Classification (NCBI taxonomy): domain Eukaryota; kingdom Metazoa; phylum Arthropoda; class Insecta; order Orthoptera; family Trigonidiidae; genus Laupala; species Laupala kohalensis. Next base: position 1,703,791 of record NNCF01126387.1, on the reverse strand, counting down.
AATTTTGAAAAAGAAACTCTTGAATTAGGAAATCGCTCATAGGAAAGATGGTGAATTTCCTTTAATTCTTCATTTTGTTTAACTTCATTTTAAGTCACAAGTGATAGTCCACTCTGATTTCTTAATCAACCAAACATGTTTTTTAAGGAGCACAAAAACTTTCACACTTTGCTCATAAAAAGTTAAAAACACTTTATCATGATTTGTACACACTGAACTAACCTCAGTTTTAGATCTATATTGAAATAAAAACAGTTATCTTGCTGGAAAACTGTCAACTGTCTTGTAATTTTCTTCTTGCGAACAAATAGTTTTTAAATTTCCATTGAACATGCTTTGTTAAGAACNCGAACAAATAGTTTTTAAATTTCCATTGAACATGCTTTGTTAATCCCGGCCATTGTTCCTCACCCAAAAGAATGGTAAATTGAATATTTCAAGTGACAAATGGACCTAAAATCTAGTACTTAGTTTAACCAACAATATCGTCTCCACTGATTACTGAGTTTCTACTTTATTGACATTCGATCATTATTGAATGTTTTTCTTCAAATGGATTGTGGGGATTACCCGAAATTGAGGATTATCAGTTACGGCATAAACATTTGCCCTCCCAGGGAACACCACCTTAACGAAGTATTGTCCGTGCGGGTGGCGAGGGTTTGCGCGTACCAGTGAAGCTGAGAGCTATGCCGGCGGTAGTGTAACTACCAGCAGGGACACCCAAGCTGGATTGGTCTCACCTGAGGTATTAGACGAAGTGTGTTCCACAACGACCTATCTTCCCCAACCAATCCCGCTTCCTTACCACCTGCTGCCTTGTAGGAGGGGGAGGGATCCCCAAAGGCTAAGGGAAGGAAAACCCCGACAGAAAACCAAGGGCAGAAGAGGCTCGGAAAGGCGTGGGGAAGCCAACTCTTCTAGAGGAGTTAACCCTACACAAATCCCGGTCCACCAGGATGGAGGTTGGGTGCGAGGTTGACTACCTAGTCCCGGAAAAACTCACCAGTCACGAACCCTCAATATGTGCCTCGGAACTCGCAAAATAGTAAAAGACGACGAATACGGCAAATGAACATGGATATGAATTTAGAAACATGGAATGTGAGATAACTGCGGAAAGAAGGTGCACAGCGAGTATTGCTGAAGCGAATCAAAGAAAAAAACATAAAAATCGCGGTTATCCAAGAAACAAAATGGAATGACAATAATATCTGGGATACCAAGGAACATACAATCTTCAGTAGTGGGAAGGATTCAATTGAAAAACAGGGAGGGGTAGCATTTATAGTTGATAGTAGTTTTAGAGCAAATGTAATAGATTTTAGGCCAGTCCATAACAGAATATGCGCTTTGAGAATATCAACTCAGTTCAATAACATCACAATTATCAACGTACATGCTCCAACAGAAGAAAGTGAAGAAGAAATTAAGACTGTCTTCTACCATGAGCTGACCTAAATGATAGAATCCACCGCCGCATATGATACGAAAATAATACTAGGTGATTTTAACGCACAAGTGAGGAAAGAACTGACGTATCTTGGAATAATTGGAAAACACAGCCTTCATGAAGAAACCAATGAGAATGGGGAAAAATGATTCGTCTAGCATCGGATCATAATATGATAGTCAGCTCGACATACTTCCCCCACCGAAATATCCACAAAAGAACGTGGCATACACCTAATGGAATGTCATTTAGTCAAATAGACCATGTACTAATTGATAAGAGAAGAGCAACAAACATCTTGGATGTACGCACGATAAGAGCAGCGGGCTGTGGATCCGACCACTACTTAGTAAGAATTAAATATAGATGCCGAATAACAAACTCATGCAAAGGTAATACCACTCAAAGTGCCAAATTCAATATAGGACACCTACAAGACATGAATACAAGGAAACAATATCAACAAATCCTTACCACGGCTCTGACCACATGGAAGGGGAATGAGGAAGAACAAAAAAACGATGGAATAGAAGACCTATGGAGGAAAATAAAGGATAGTGTAGTAACCGCAGCAGATGCCTCTCTCGGAAACCAGGAAAAAAGAAATAAATGCGAATGGTTTGATGAAGAGTGTGAAACCGTAATTGAAGAAAGGAAAAGGGCTCATACTAAGTATGTGGAGAGACCTACCAGAGCCAAGAAAAATACGCTGGATGAAGCAAACAAAAAAGCAAATAAAATATGTAAGAAGAAGAAGAGACAGTGGATCAGAGACCGCATGAAGCAATTAGAATTAAATCTAAAAGAAGCAAAACCAGCAGAAGCTTATAAAGAAATAAATACTCTGAGAGGAGGATTTAAGGCACTCACAAACATAGTTAAAGAGAAGGATGGTAAGCTAGTGGGAGGAAAGCAAGAGGTTAAAAGGAGATGGGCAGAATATTTCTCGGCTCTCCTCAACTCAGACAAAAGTCCTAAAATACAGAAGATAAACGAATCCCGGGAAAGTGGACAGAATAAGGATAAGGATGAGATAGAACAACCACTAAAAATGAAAGAAGTGTAGATAGCCATGAAGAACATTAGAAATAGAAAAGCCCCTGGGTTTGACAATATACCAGCTGAATTAATTAAATATGGAGGGGATCAAATGGTGAACTCATTATTTGAACTAATAAGCGCGATTTGGAACAAAGAGAAGATGCCGGAAGACTGGACAAAAAGTGTCATCTGCCCAATATACAAGAAGGGAGATAAATTAAACTTTCATAACTACCGTGGCATCTCATTACTATGTAATGCATATAAAATCTTCACAAGTATCCTGAAGAACAGAATTGAACAATGAGCTAAGAACTTAATAGAGGAGTACCAAGCTGCTTTCAGAAAAGGAAGATCCACGGCAGATCAATTATTCACCATAAGGCAAATCATGACAAAATGCGGTGAATTTGGTAAAGATATTTACCAAATTTATGTGGACTATAAGCAAGCTTACGACTCTGTATTCAGAAGTAGCATCAGGAAGATTCTACAACACATGGGCCAACCGGAAAAACTAATAAGGTTAGTAAATGTTACAATGATCAACAACACAGGATATGTGAAGGTGCAAATTGAACTGAGTAACCCGATTGAAATTGCACAAAGATTAAAGCAAGGCGATGGTCTGGCTCCCCTCCTGTTCAACCTAGTACTTGAATATGTCATAAGACATACCAACATCCAAAGGGGAGGAACGATACAACAAAAAATGGTGCAGGTGATAGGATACGCAGATGATCTCAACATAGCTGGCAGAAGGCTTAAAGAGGCAGTGGATACCCTAATCGAGATAGATCAAAAAGGAAAAGAAGTAGGGCTTCAAATAAATGAAGAAAAAACCAAAGTGTTGATACAGGCAAAGAATTGGCCCACATCCAGACATGTTGAGGCAGCAGACTATAAATTTGAAAGAGTAAAGAAATTCTACTATCTGGGGGCAATGGTCTCTGAGAACAATGAGGAGAAGGAAGAGATCCAGAATAGAATCCTCTCAGCTAATAGAGCGTATTTCTCCCTCCTCCCATTCTTGAAATGTGATGTACACAAGAAAACCAAACTTACGTTCTATAAAACACTTATTAGACCAGTGTTGACTTACAGCTGTGAGACATGGACGTTGACTAACGTCCTCGACGTCCTCGACCTATTCGAAAGGAAAGTTCTTCGACGAATAATGGGCCCAATGAAAGACGGGGACCGGTGGAGGCAAAGATACAACCAAGATCTATATAGTCAATACAAGGACATAGCGGTCTCCATGTGGGCCAGGTTTAAGAGGCTGAAATGGACAGGCCTTGTTATTCGCATGGCACAGGATCGAATACCGAAGAAACTTCTCGCTGTGAAATTTGAAGGCGGGAGGCGAAGAGGAAGGCCACGGGCAAGATGGGAGGACATGGTGAGAGAAGATGCAATATCCCTACTTGAAGTACGAGCCTGGAGAAGAAAGTCTGACTACAGAGCGGTGTGGAAGGCGCTAATTGAGGAGGCAAAGGCCCGACGACGGGCTACAATGCCATAGGAAGAAGAAGAAGAAGAAGAAGCTTAAACATTTGTCGGTGCGCACTCACAAATAATGTATGGTACATAATTAATACGTGTGCGGGAGGATTCAAATTAGTTTCAAGCATGAAATTGCAAGAGAAAACTAATTAACGTAAGAAATTAAGTGGATTTTAATTTTTAACAAAATTAATAATATTCTACTATTTTCTTACTACTTAAATATAGTTTTACTAAAAATTTGAAAACACAATTACCATCAATTGAGATTTACTTATGAATAGAGTTGAAAAGACGAATAATCACGAATTCTGAAAAACTACATAAATCGTGAAATATAATACCTCGATATAATGACTATATCTCTGTCAATTATTAAAAAAATGATCAAATTTTTACCAATTCAATGCATTTGGGTATTTTTCAAATAACAACTGCAAAAATTCGTGATTTTGTATTTTGGAAAATTAATTTTGAAAAAAAGTAGCATTTTCCGTTTTTGAACTCGAAAATGGTCTTCATTTGACAAAAATAAAATAATAATACGGTTGAAAACAATATAATGGAGTCTAAACTTTCCGTATAAAATACTATAATTATCTTTATGAGAGTAGTTTTTAATCATTTTTCATTTGCTGTTCATATAGGCTTGATTTACGTTAAAACAGACTTGGATTCACGTAATGGTCAAAATTGACAAAAATATGGAATCAATGGGCATAAGCCTCATTTTTCAACCAAACTAACTAAAAAAAAGTTTTTGTTGAAGTTCGCGATTGTCGACTTTTTTGGCAGATTATACAAAGAATGACTCGTATGCAAACCATGAAGTGTTGTATACCTCAGATGATGCACTTTCTGATTTATCTGACTTTAATATTTTATTTCGGTACCCCCTGTACTCCCAGGCCTACTCAGCCTGCTGTAAAATGAGCACCAGAGTATTTCCACATATTATATTAGATACAAATGGACTACTCGTAGCAGCTCTCCACTAGCAAGGAGCCGAACTAACCAGTCCCAACCACCCGTTGAACTGGTTGTTCGCATAGTGAGTGATGACTTTGGCGGCAAGCACATGGTCTTCATGTGGCGACTGCGACTAATTGAAGCTACTCGAGCTCTGCTTGGTGTTGATTTGTGTGTGTTTTAGTTCGAATCACGCATTTAGAATTGCTGGTTCGTAGTTCTGGTCCTTCCCCGTGGCGCGCAGGGGTAACCATTGGACTTATGGGAGTGAACTATCTGTACCTTCTGTAATCAGTGCTTTCCTGGGGTCAAGCCGGTCGGAGAGAGATGCTGACAGGATGCTGACCACATCTCTTCCTAGTACCGAGGTCAAGTAATTGCGGAGATCTACCCTCCGCAAACCCCTTGGACACCTTCGGGGTCTGTTCAGGGATAGTTTGACGTTTGGCGCAAACATTAGAGATTCCTTCTTTTTTTCAAGTCTTTTGATGAGCACGCACTCCTAAATTCTCATGTATGTTCAGCCATGCATCATGCACACAATTTTAATTTTTATGCAAATGATGTACCAAATGCAGACATGTATTTGGTACAAATCTAAAAATTTTAATGTTGTGTCGTTGTTCCAATCCATCGTAATCTCCATGGACATAAAAAATTACAAAATAAAAAGAAATACGATATAGGTTATAAAACTATGTTCTCGCGCGCCCCGTCGAAACCACGGCGAACCACTGCTACCAAGTGTGGACCGTAGACGGACAGAACACAAATACGTATTTGTCTTATTTGTGTACTTTGGTGTTCGACTAAAATCTGACAAGAGGACGGATATAGGTGTTCGCGTATTTGTCATTATAGAGCAAGTAAGCAGATAAATAACCCGTCTGCACTTGGCCGTGTTGGCAAATCATCGTTTATCCTAACTCTAAGTGGAAAATACACAAATGCGCAACGCCAAGTGCTGTCATAAGTTCGGATTGCATAGGTATTCGTACAACAGTGCTTTCACCTCGCTTCTTTGCTCTACTCTTTCTACTCTTCAAAGAGGTCGATAACCTAGTTTTATTCGAACTAACATTACGAATCGACTTTGCTATTTCATTGCAATCGATAGTTATGTGCCAATGGTGTAAGATGTGAGGTACGCGAAGATAAGCGCGCGGCGTTGAAATAAAGCTGTGAATATGAATTCACTGTTGAAATTTTTTGGAGTTTTCTTAGTTTTTGTTTATTTCTTTGTCACTTTTGTATCGATATGGAAGTTATATGCTTCAAGAACCAATGGTTAGTAGTAGTAGTATTAGGTGTCCATAACCCTTAGTTTTTTGACTGGAATTCTAAGCAAATTTTGATTTGTATAAAATTTATGAGTTTTCTTAAAGATTTTGATTAGCTGATAAATTTGAAGATGCGAGAGTTTAGTTTTGATTATTCTAGGTTTCATTGAAAATAAAACATAATTTTGATGAAACTGATATTGCTTGTTGAACTGTTTAAACGTATTTGACGATTATTATAAATTACATTGAATTTGGGTAATATAAGATTATTTTAGAGAACGATTTAAAATTTTAATTTGAACTGAGATTTTTAGGTATTTTTAAATAAACATATGGTTATTTTGTAATTTTTGGTAAGCCTCCTTTAACCTTTTCTGATCATTGTTGACTAATTGTGACAACAAATCAAAAAATTTATAGCTTTGAACACTTAATAAATTTTTAAGTATTTGGGAATGGCTCTAGAATATCGTAGTTTTATGTAACTTCTGGAAGAATGTCATTACTGAAACTGTATGACTATTAGCATGTAATCTTCTCATTTTTGTAAGGAGTGAATATCATAAAACATTTTCTTGTTTAATGTTGTAAAATGTTTTAATTATTCTAATTTATTTTGGTTGTTTTTTGCCAGATGCTTCGTTCAATGAAAAACATGGACTGCCATCTTATAAAATTCATTTCAAGAAGGCAGCGTTGTTACATTCCAAGGATTTTAATAAAATTGAGGTATGGGGAAAAGCTGCAATTGGAACGTATTTTTGGACTCACATTGTCAATGGAAAATTGACATCTATTAAGAACTCTCTTATTACTGTTGGAAATATCACTCTCGGATCATCAATTTTTACATTTCGGACCGGTCCAGGATTGATTCAGACAACTGTACCTTTTGATGTTGAGAATTTGGTCTTAATTCTTAACGGAAGAAGCAAAGAGAAAATAAATGCTGCTATTCAATGGCTGGAGTTTGTGCCAAATTTCAATAAGTTAAGAAAATTAGCAGTTATTATGCTTGGAAATGAAGAATGTGATAATAACTGGATATGGCCTTACATGAAATCTCGTGGAGGAAAAATAGATTTTGTTTTCTTGATCTATGATTCTCCTATTGTTGATAATATTGAGTTTTATCAATGGCCTCTGGGGGTTGCTGTGTGAGTGTTGAATTTGAACTATTACCTTGCTTTCAGGTTCTGTCAACTGAGTGCGTTCGTGTTATTTGATTCTCTTTCTTCAGATACCGTGGATTTCCAAATATTTTGCCTCACCAAGTTGATGTCAGTTCTGTACGACCTTACATGTGCAATTTTTTGGGGACAATATATGAAAATTCATCTCGTGTTTTGTTGACCTCCATTATTGAGTCTTCTAGTTATTACAACAAATGCATCATTAAACCACGAGCAAAGTAAGTGGCATGTCATTCTCTAAGTGAGCCAGACTTGCAGTATTACTGGCCCTTCAGGCATTTCAAATATATTGGATGGCCAAATATATCATTCATTTTCAAAGGAAGTTTATTAATTACTGATCAAAATAAATTTCTCAGGTCATAAAGATATTTAAGGTAGATAAAAAATTTTACCTCTCTTTTATTTATAATTTCTCTTGATCTGCCAAACAAGTGACCAAACTGCCAAGTTGCTGAGTGGACCGATCCAGGCCTATTCTGTTAAACATGTTTTATATTATTTTGAGTTAATCATACTTTGATTTTTATTTGAGTCAATATAATTATTAAGTTTTTCTATGTATGGTATTTAAACATTTATTTTATTAAGTTATTACTGTTTTTCAGATGGTTGCCTCTTGAAACAAAGGATACTTTTAGTTCATATATATATGCCCTCACAAATTCCGACTTAACCCTAAGTCCTGTTGGTAAAAACTCTGAATGTTACCGCATTTATGAAGCTATGTCTCTTGGGAGTATACCTGTTATAGAAGATGTTGTTACTCCTGGATTTTGTGACACTTCATACAATTCTCCCCTGCGACTCTTGAAAAAGTATAATGCACCTGTAATTTATGTAAAACATTGGAATCAACTCCCGTCATTGTTGGAAGCAGAATCATATTATTCTACATCTGAGAAAGTAAAAAGAAGAATTGCTATTGTAAAATGGTATGAACAATTCAAATTTATTATTCGAGAACAATTTACAAAAACCATTGAAAAAAATTTCTTTGGTAGCACACATTAAATGAGTTATTTCCCCACCACCACCACCACACACACACACAACATAGTAATTATGTGACTGGTAGCATACAGGACATTCAATGACAGTTCTAGAATTCTCCCTTGGAAACACTACGTTTATTTTTTATATTTACAATTTTTGTAGTTATATAAGACCACTCAATTTCTGTGAATTATTGTTTCCTGGTATAAAAGAATCAAAAGTGTTTTTACAAATATGATTTCCTTGCTAAGTTTATTATGCAATCCACAGTGGAACAGTCACAACATGAACCCATATACTGAAAATTATGATTATGTCATGATGATTCACTCTACAATTTTTGTCTGAGTAAAAGTAGTGAAGTGTGGCAAAACAGTGGGGAATACTTTTGATTTTGCTTCTAATCCTACATATTATTTATTTATTATGTTGTGCTAAATTATTTTAAGAAAAATGTTTGTTACCTCTTTTTGTTGTTCTTTATCTATAGGATTTAAGTGAACTTTTTGTTATCTAGTCAAATGTTATCTTGATTTTGATTCATTGCCTTGAATTTTGTTGGTATGACTTTTTTTAAGTTTCTTTCCTTGAGACATCTTCCTGTGATACCACAATTAAATATTTAATAAGTCTGCCTGAATATTATGTAGTCACTATACTTGGAACTTTCTTTTGTATTCCGTATCTTACTTCCTGATTAAAATGTCATTAATCCTTGTTTATTTTTCATTATAATTAGTTGTAGTCAGGTAGCCTCAATATTTATATTCGAGATGTTTTTTTGTTTCTGAGTATGTGATGGTAGTTTTGTTGTAATTGGTCGCTTGTCTGTTTATTGCTTTAGTTCTCTGTTATCCATTATTTCCTCTACTTAAAAGTGAAAGGAGTATGTTCATCACCTCTGTAAGTTAGTACATTGACATGACAGGCTCTATGACAATTAGCTGGAGCATTTGAAACATAATTGATTCTTCTGCATGAATCATACCAGAATTCTGAACCAGAAATGTTTCCTACATAAACTTTGAAATTGTTGATGTACACTGTAGATACATGTGGTATATTTCTGTCTTACATGTTTTTAATGTGTATCATTATGAGAATAGTCCCTTCAGGGAATTCTTACATAAGGGTGAATTATTTTTCATTAGTTTGAAAGATAATTGTTTTTCTACTGTCAAGATAACTTAAGCTACCAAATTATCAGCATTTGATTTGTTGATCCATATGATCTTTATGTAGTGTATATTTTTTACACCCTGGCAATTTCAATTATTTTTATTTAATGCTTGAAGGTGAGTTTTTCGGGAGTCCAATAGTTTGAAAATAGTTTCTGATTATCTGAATGTGTTTTAAATGTAGTAGAAGTCTCCACGTTGTTTTTCATGTACCAAAATCATATTGCCTTCCGTGTATCTTAAATTAACAGAATTTTGTTGAATATTTTAAACTTAGTTTTATTAATAGACAATATTGTTTAATATTTTAATAACAGGTATTACTGTTTGTGATACTGTGAATTGAGACTGGTGAAAGATTGACAAAAGTTTTGTATCTTGTGAATGAATGAGAAAAGTGAACTTGAATGAAAATCTTGTGTGTGAGTTTGTGAAGTTTTACTTTTTATAATACCATTTTATGAATTGTCATATAAATTATAATAGTTTTCTACTCCTCATTTATTTTTCTACTATAAGTGTCAGAGAAATTTTATTCAATTTTCTTGAATGAACCTAATTTTTAATCCTGAAATCAGGATTAGTCCTGAATAAATACTATTTAGAGGAATATTTACTGAGTCAAATGTAATTGTGTAGTGTCACTGCTGTTCTATGGGAAAAAATTTGAAATAAAAGCTTTGTTGGGTGTGAGTTGTAGAACACAATGTTATGATTTCTTAAAACTCATTTCAGACCTGATTAAAAAATCAAGTGTACCATGTTTTTATTGTACTTGCGGCAGTAACTTCATTCCATCTTTTTTATGTTTGGTTAAGTAGCATGTGAAATAACTGTGTTAATGTGCTCTTAAACATTTTTATGTGAAGTCTCCTTGTAACTATTGTTCTGTATATTTTGTATATATTTTCCAAGAATATTAGATTCTTGAAGAAATAAATATTTTTAAAAATTAAACATTTTAATCACAAATTATTTACAATATGGTACAGTACTGACTTTCAATAACATATGAACAAGCTCTATCAAATAACACTTTCATTAAAATAAATACTTGTGTTCTGAATTACATACAATCTTTTTTAAATAATGACAATTCAGATTTTTTATTCCTAAACTCAAGTACTTCACCAGTACAATGAAACCTCTCATCATTTGTTTTAGATGAGATTTTTAAGGAATATTTAATATCATGTATGACTGTTACCATCTCACAATTGTGATGACTGTAGTATTATTGAATTTATTCAACATGCATCTGCTCAACCATCAAAAAACACGACTAAATGACTAAATTTCCTGTTTTTTTCTAAGATCTGTCTAATGTGTATTTTACTCTTTATTATTTCATTTAAGAAGTCGATAGTTTTGAACACAGAATAAAATTTGTGCTTGCTCTGCATGATATGAAAATTTGCAGAAGCTCACAGATAACACTTCATGAATTCTAAAGCACATTGCGTAGGCACCAAAAACATATTTTCACAGTAAGAGAAAAGATGTGAGAATAGGTACATCAATAAGTTTTCTCTGTCACATTGCTTTAGTTAAAACTTCCTAAACAATCAATCTATCACAATAACCATAGCTTCAGATTTCATTTTTAATTTGTTAGTATTACATTTTGCACTATTAAACCTCATTTTGTCAATACATCTGTGCTGTTGGATGCAGGTATTCTATTTGATCATAACACAAATAAAAGGCTCAGTTTAAACACAAACATTAAAAGAAAAAGAAAATTAGTGTAGCTACAGCTAAAATAACAATAACTTTTCATTACAAAATGTCATTAAATTATCTCTAATAACTGATGCAAATGTTGCACTTCATTTGCATTTTGCAATAAAGAGCAAGAAATATTATTTATTCTATGAACTATAGCTCTTTGCATAAAAACAATAGTAACAAGTTAAAAACTTTTAATGGGGCTCCATATTCCTTAGTTTTGTACATTATATAGAAATAAAACAGTTCACTTTAACTTTATATTTGGTACATCCCTTCTCATAACTTTGCTTCTGGTGTATATGTATTTTTGTATTGGATATATTTTTGTACATATAATGAAGTAGCTAAGAAAAATTAAGAGCAATATTTAACATTTCCCATTATGTGCATTGAAATTGTGTTGGATTGTGTAATGTTGCAAGTTATATGAAATTTGAAATGGTAGTTAATTCATATAGCATTATAAGAACATGTTACAAATATCACGTAAAGCTTATCATCGACAAGAAATTAACATGTCAACTCCAGTGCACCTGTGATAGATATAATGCATGTTTGTCACATTTTGTAAAAAAACTGTTTTGTTATGTGTCACACGCTTATTTAACATAAATAACATTCTCTATTTATTTACCTCTTTTTATTTTGTACTTGCCTGCTACAGTATGAAGTAGAGTTTAGGCTCTATATTCAATTGGAACTAGTTAATATTATATTAGTTTGTGCTGTGGGAAGCAATGAAATAAGAAACGTTGGTATTAATATCCTGATGAACTGATTCTACCAATTCCTTGAGGAGAAGAAGTCAGGTAGACTAGACACTTGACTTGTTATGATTATTTTGGCAAATCAGATTATTAAGTATAAATATATTGATTGTTACCCATAATTGTGTTCTAAGAGTGCCAGTAAACAATCATAATTAAATGGAAAAATTCAGCAAGCAGCAAGTTTATGGCCAGCTCAGGAAGATAGTATTTTAGATTCTTTTGTATGTGTGTAACATCCACAAAATAATTTAGGAGTGTAATTTTTGCTCTGATATCTATTGTATCATACCATTTGAATAGATTTCTATTGTTAAAAAAATGTTATTCCAACAAGAATTCAGGAATTTTTACTATTTTACATTTTGAATTAATCTTGAGGTGGCTATAATAATCCCTTTTTCATTTTTATTAATTTTGCCTTCTTTTAGATGCATACAATTTTATATAGGGAGATATTTTTTAGATTGATACAATTTCATAAAAATATCATATTCTTGTGAAACAATATTTCATAATGTATTAAGGATCAGTCAAACAGTGACAGCTATTTATTAGAATGTTTATCTATTATGACCAAAACATGACAATTTGTTTTGTTTTCATATTTGTTGGATAACCTAAAGTGATTGACAAGGCTTCACAAATGAAGTTCTGAAGGAGAGATTCTTGTTTCCAGAGTGGAATTGAGCATAAGTGATGCTTAAAATTTCTATTTAGTTGATTCTGTGGTTTGAATTCTCAGTGCATAAAATTGGAAAACAGAAGTCTTGGAATAGAAATTCAAATCGTTTCTCCTCTCTCAAAATGTTACTGACCAAATTTTGGTTGTGTTGTTAAATGATACAAAATATAGTTGGATTAATTTTAAATTAATTCCTAAAATACAAAATTATTCCAAATTTCATTACAATTCTGTAACTTTTATTATATTGCAGTATATTTTAAAATGAAAGATATTTAGTATTCTCATTTGCTAAGATACGATTGAGGTTGTTGCAATGTTCTTTTCTTTGATAACTAATAATGTCACCCTTAATAAATTATTTTAATTTTAATTTTTGATGAGCCAATGAATATTACTTTTGTTAAAAATGATATAGCAGCAAATTTTTGAAGGGATGCTAATAAATAGTAGTGATTTCTGTTTTAAACAAAATATATAAAACTTTAAAGAAGCCTCTCATTTTTGTTGTTTATGAAAAGTAAACCATAACATCTGTGGTCTTATACATTGTTCAGTAACCAAATTATCCAAATTATCATTTTTCTAATTCACTTAACACAAATTAATGTATTCAGAAACATCTGATCTCAACTATTACTTCATTGAAATTTTATCATGCATACAAAGAAAGAGAAAAAGAAAATCTATTTTGAGCTTGTTGATGAAGCAGAATACACCATTGCTCTTGTTAAAAAAATAACAAATAAATTTAAGGGTGATTGACAATATAAAATCACATTTACAAAATAGTGCCATATGACTTAATGAAACAAGTACACATCCAACTGTTCATTTCCTTGTACTTCTATGTTAAAACTGTATTGCTCACAGTAGTCTTAGTTTCAGATTTATTAATGATTTCTGGTCTAAATAAATCTTGCAATTTTCAAAGGCAGCCAGTAAAAAAAATATTTTGTTGCAGCAATCATTATGAATGATAAGCACAATATCTTAAATCATTCAGGTTATGTGCAACTGTTTAACAAGAGAAGTTGATAAATGTTATTCAGTATGAATTACAGTCTTAATTACAAGTAATTTTACTCAAATTACTGAATTTTAAAAATAATTTCATTAACACCTAATAATCTCCTGATGATACACTCTCTTCTTACACATATCAGGGTTCATCAGAATTAGGACCTGAAGGAGGAAAAGACAATTATGTTATACATCCAACTTGTAAAATCTGTTGCAGATGAGTATAGTTATATATTTCTTGAAGAAAAGATGGAAATATTATGATTCAATGAAGAACAATGTTGTCTTGCCAATGAGTTTTCAAGACTCAAGAGTGATCCCATGCATGATAAAAGATGTATCTATGATAAACAAGGCACTAAAAATATAATAGCCACTCTTATATTATTAAAATTATCATACTATCTTAATTATCTTTAATAAGTATTATTATGTATAAGTATATACCAGTATGTTAATGGTTTATAATTAATGCCATATAATTAGCAGTTGCAGAAAATTCAATTCATGTGAATTATCTGATGGGCACATACCTGACAATTTAGCATTAATTTACCAGTACATTGTAATGTCGATCATCCTCTGCCACTAAAACAACTTCTGGCCACATCCCTAAATTCCAATCTGGATAACAACAGATAAAGTCTTCTGTTCCATGGGCAGCTGGGCGCACTACTTTCAAAGTAACCTCCAGAGCATATCCAAGTAAGAACATCTCTACCTGAAACCCGAAAAAGCATAATCAGGAAGTAGATAACAAATGCGATACTTATTGCTCTCTTCCCAAACTTGAACAACCGAGTATTAAACATTGAACATTGTGGAATAATTAATTAAGTACAAAGTAATATTATGATAAAAAATCTATCAGTAATTAAAATTGTGTTAAATAATATTAATATTCATTGTTATGCTTATTTTTATTTTGTTTCAACCTGTAATACTTTATCTGAGTGTATATGTTTGATGATTTGCCAAAATTTTGTCTCCCCATTTCTTGCACTTCAGGGTGGAGTAATCTGGCTCTAATGCGTTCAAAGCAAATGAATGACTATGTGTCATTCAACTATTGGTACTAAACTTGATAAACCAATCTTTGCAGACCAGCAAGTTGAAATCGTGAGGGGGAAAATGCCTGTTTAAGGATGTGATGACCCTATGGTGTTTATGTGTGTGTGGGTGTAAATTACTACTTATATTGTTTTTTTGGTATATATGTACAAAGACTGTATTATTTATGGAAGCCTGGTAACCACACAACAATGTAGAACTTTGGACAAAAGAGTAGATATTAATGGTTCTTAGCTGAAGAAGTGGCTGGCATAATGCTTCTACTACACTGATAAATTTTGCTAAACATAAATGACTGATAAGAATTTGAACAAAAAGAATGACATGCAAAGAGCCAATTGAGCTCCAAATAATTGAAGCACAAATGTGTAATATTCAAGAGCACATGCAAGCATAATATCACATCCTGTTAGCTTTGATTGACCCTGAGGAATTAGCACAATACAAGTCCACTATTATGGCATATCATGTGTAAATGATAAATAATAANTAGCACAATACAAGTCCACTATTATGGCATATCATGTGTAAATGATAAATAATAATAAATTCAATATGAGAAATAAAGAAAAATGTTAATTTTTTACATTTATCATTTAATATATGAAATGCTGGAAAGCACAGTCAAAGATGAAATGAAATTCAGCAAATAATTTCATGCATGAATTTGTTCTTTAAGGTTAACTCACATTTCTTGGATCCTTTTGAGGCATTGGAGCAGTAATATTATTGATCATTATTTCTATCCACAAAAGTTTTCAAATTATAATGTAGTGAAAATGGTACAGTTAATAATTTGAAAAAATAAAATAAAAGAAGTTTCCCATTTTGTGGTAAAGATTTATGGGAAAAGTATTGTAGACATTTTTTAGTTTTCACCATATACCCTTCAAATAGAGTACTTTGAAATTCAAATCATGTTCACTTTTAGTCATGCATCAAAATGAGCAGATCAAAAAGTTGTAATTAGAAATGAACATATAGTTAATCCACATAATCAAGAGAAAAGATCTATTTAACATATTTTATCTGTAGTTAAGCCCATTGTAGAAGTGAGATGAAATGAAATTTCCACAGGCAAGTGTCTTCTGGGCTGAAGTGTCTCAAGCTCAAATAAACGAATTCTGATGTATGGAATTGATTGCATCAAGAAGACGAATAGAGTGTTCTGACCATGCTTTCTCTTAAGAAGTCACCGACAAGGAGATCCTGAACTATTGTGCGCATAATGGGCAATTATCTCCATTTCAAGAAATAACACATCATATCAAGATATCAAAGAAACAGTTCCCAATAGTAGATAGGAAAATTAATGGATACATCATTCATGATAGCATAATTAGACACCTGATTTTTTTTTTGTTGTTATTGTAGTTCAAAAAATAACTTGTGAAGTTTCTTTGTGAGAAATGCCATAAGCTATACTGAAGCTGAAATAAGACCTGTGTTATCAAAATCTGGACAAAAAAGTGACTTAGTGGATGAGTGGGTGAGGATTTCTATTCTTAACTAATGAGCGAATGGAGAGTTTGTCAATAATTAAGCTTCAAAAAGGTGTCATGTATGAAATGTGCAACTAAGCAACCTTGAAACTTTATATCCAAGACAAGTAAATACTCAGAGATTTTATTATTTTTTCATTATTCTTTGTAGCTTGTTGCTTACTGCTTTTTAAGTATAAATAGTGATCCTGAAAAATTGTTCTTGCTTATATTATTGTAGCATATAGTGTTTAATTGCGAAAGACCTAAATGATTGATATTTTCTGTTAAAGTTTTCTTTGTAGAAAATCAAACTAGCTGTAGTTTACCTGTTCCAAGCCACCAGTATTTCCAACATTTTTCAAATGGTTATTCATTAAATCACGAGGAGTTTCAGAAGTATCCCGAGCAAACATGAGCATTGCAAACAATGGAATGTCATCACCTGCAGTACTAGCTTCATATAATTTCATAGCTGACATTAGCATATGCAGCTTTATAGCTTCCATCAAATGCAAGTCTAGTGATGGATTTTGATTCAATAATGAAGCAACTGTTTTCTGCTTATCTTCACAGGAAGAGACAACAGAAACCTGCAAAATAGAGGATATTATTTTGAATCTCTTTTATTTGTTTCCCTTTTTGATTCAGCAAAAATCATAAAGATAAATTGGGTCCTTTTTCTTCACAAACATTGTTCTAAAAGAATATTTTTCTAGAGTTCCCATAGACAGAAGAGCTCAAGGGAGTTTTGGAATCATTTTTGTTTCTTGGTGAGTTTACGGTGTCTCATATACAACTACAAAATAGCTTACCGTTTTGTCTAATGATTCAAGACATGACTTAATACCATGAAGAACATTACTTTCTTCATAAGGAAGTCTACCAGCAAAGTTCCAATTTTGCAGCCATGTGTCATTGCCTGTTCGAAAAGCATCCGACAGGTAACCATATACTTTACTTCCACTAGGTATGGGTAATCCTCTCGACAGTATTTGAAATAAGGCAGCTCGTACTCCACAATAATTATCTCCACGTATTCTTCGCAAAGAGTGAATACCTAATAATTTGGGTATTTCTGAATATCCCTGAAATTAATAAAAAGCAAGATATTTTTTCTCCATAATTTCCCACAAAATATTAGATTTTTGTCAAAATAAAAATCATAAAACATTTTCAGAAAATATACCTTAAGAATTGTTTCTGCTTTTCTTGTCTGGCCTTGCCATTCTTTCACAGCATATTCAAAAATATTGACTTTTGGTCCTATATTTTCAACTGTGTTTGGAGTTGGTGAAGGACAATTTGATGAAGGCGATGGTACTTCAGAAGTTGGACAATCACTGAGAGGTGTGGACAATTCACTGTCACTGTTCATCATACCAGATACACTACTGAACTCTCTAAAGGTATAAAATACAACATATGATGCCACCAAGAAATGATTTGAACAATTAATTCTTAAATGAAAATACAAATATTTTGTTGAAAATGAAAAATTGTTTTCATTTTCATCATGACCTAAAATTTCTTGTTTTACTCTTCAAAAATTACCTTCTTCCTAGTTTTGAGCAATTGATATTACTATCCCATTCCATAAAGCCTGATTCATCTATTGCTCTGTTTGTCCATGGAGTTGTGTTTTGGTCCCAGTCAATGTGCCACTGGGAAGATGCTTCTGTTACTACTGAATCACTTAATTTACTTTCAATGCCGCTGCTTTCTGCTTTTGATGATCTAATGACATGCAAATCCAGAAAGAAAGGACATGAAGTATTGATATAGACACCAGTAAATATGAGTAGAATGTTTGTGTTTAAAAAAATGTTACCTTTCACTAAAAGAGCTTGTTGACATAATACTAGTATTCATTTCATTTGGTAATTTTATATTTTGTTGCTCGTTCATTGGTTCTTCAGACAAATTTTGTTTCTCATCTAAATTGATAGTATTCAATGAATGAAAATCACTTTGATGTATCTCTTCTTCATCTTCAAAATCTTCTAATCCTTGTTCATCCCACTCCAGGTCATACATTGAAATATCTTCATTTTGAATAGATGCTGTCTCTGATTTCAAATGTTCAGGCTCTGATTCTTCAATGACTTTGGACATTAATTGCTTTTCCTCAAGATTAGGTTCATAAAATAAAGTCTCATCCAGAGATTCAGGAATTATATTTTCTATGGCATCACTAGATTTAACTGGACTCGCTACAGCCATAGGAGAATCCCATGCCAAAGATTCAGCTGAACCTACACTGGCTCGTCCATTAGCAGTAAATGAATCTGATAATTCAGAGGAGGAACTATTTTTAATTGTGGTAAGGCTGTATAAACCAGCAAAACATTTTCTTGCATTTTCCTGAGCTAGTTTGTCTTCAAGTACATCATGAGCATTCTGTTCCTGATCTTCTGTATGCTTATTATTGTTTCTATTAGCGTTCATCAAACTGGACATGCCAGGAAGATTGCGATTGCATTTTATTGTTTCAAATTCTTCATCCATCATGAGGCAGTGATTTTTTAGTTGATCAATTTCCTGCTGTAAGTTGTCAAGACATGCCATTGTGCTAGTTTCATTTGCAGACAAAGACAAGGCTTCAGGAAGAGAAACATCCAAGCTTAATTCTGAACAGCTGCTGTCAAATGATCCTTCTCTTGGTAATCTTCGTGAAAAACCTAAAGAATCAAAAGATTCATCCCTCATGAGGCGAGACTGAGCAAATATAGAACAATTACTTCCAAAAGAACTTTTCCTAGATATAACTCCCAAGACATTTTCTAAGCCAGAATTTTTGTTTTCTCTGTGTGAACTGGGGGATGCAAATTTCCAACCATCTTCCCAGCTTGATATAAGTTTCATCTCTTTGTTTTTGTGTTTAACCCTGGTTCCAGGAGTAACAGGAAGACTTGATGAGCAATGACCTAAACTCTGAAAACAAACATTCCAAAATGAATAAAAATAATATTTCATTCTAGTACATGAATAATATACTCAACACCTCTCCTACCAAACATCCTTCTCTCAAAAAAGGTGAAAAGTAGGACTGAGTTTCTGCGTAGTCAAATAAATAAATGAACAATTTTTTGGCATTGTTTTCATACATTCTTTATTAACTTTTATTAACCTATAATTAATTTATTTTTGTATAAACAAAACAATGTGAGAAAATATCTTTTATGAACAAATATTAATAGGAGAAGTGTTTTATTTCTTCACTCATGAGCAAATATTTACATTAAAAAATTATGGAATAAGATGATAAAGTTGATAAGCGCAAATCGGGACTTGGGAAGAGGGTGCTGTCTAAATCTATATAGGATGTCAGGACAGTGAAGGTCAGCACTGGTAACATGAATCTCTTTGCCAACACAATCTTTGGTGCTCCAGGAAGCTGTCTCATGTATAAAGCTGTTTATGACTTATTGAGTAATGAAACAAGAGCAGGAGAGTCAGTTTTGAATGAGGTAAATACAAAGATGCCTTAGAAGAGCTATTCTTACATCCACTCTTGTTGATTAGGTATTACCTTTGAAAAGTGATATAATGTGATTCATTTCAGAAATTCATTTTATATTATATAAAAGAGATAGGTTTAGTAAAGATATGAAAAATTGATAGTTGGCAGCATATTGATTGGTATATGATCAATAAATTGAAAACATTTTTGTACAGTATCACAAATGATTAAAGTGAAAGATTTTTTACTGATGTAGTCAGCATCTTCAGGCTAAGAATACAAAACAAAGCAATTGGTAGTGATATGCCAAACAAACCCTTCTTCCACCCTCTTCCAGAGACAGTGTTTCCCAGAACACCTATTGCAGTTTCTTAACCTTTCTGTCAGAAGACTATTGCCGTTCACTTTTCCTCCTCTCAGGTATAATAATAATAATAAGAAGAAGAATATTTTTATTCAGTGCATAAAGCCATCACAATGGTATCACATCTTGTCAGTATAATTACAACTAGGTATTAATATACAAAACATGTCAATAATACAAAACACTTAAAGATACAGGTATTTGCAGATCATCTTAGGGCCCTTGATTGGAATTGATGGGATGGTCCCTTGCTTGCTTCCGAAGAGTAAATTAGTTTATTGTCCTCCATGTGGTCATACACAGTTTGTAACTGCTTTTTTGGCAATGAAGTTTATTTATTATATATATACTATATAAACATCTATTAATTAAGTAGTTCTTCTGCTTGTGTTTAAATGTTTTGCCCTTTTCCTCTTGAAGGTCTTTGGGTAGATGATTAAAGTATATGGCACCTCCAATGTATGGATCCTGATCACTTTTTTGGAGTTTCTGACTTATCATGTGATACTGGTTAGCATTCCATGTATTATGACCATGGATGAGCATATTTAATTTCATGTCATTGTAGGTGTCCTTTAACCTTAATATAGATTTATAAACATGGAGGGAGTAAATTGTGAGTAATTGGTGTTTTTTGTAGTGATGTTTACATTCTGTTTTAGGGAGGTAGAAAATTATTCAAATAGCAAATTTCTGTGGCACAAATATATCTTTCAGGTTTGTTTTTGCAGCAGCCCCCCAGAATTCAATCCCATTTGATAGGTGAGAGTAAATAACACCATAGTAAAAGTTCAATGACGTATCAGCCACTAGATACTTAGAAAGGACTCTTGGAAGGTACAACTTATAGTTGATCTTACTACATAGGTAATTGATGTGTCCAGTCCATCCTACACTTGAGTCAATATGTATGCCTAATGCCTAACACTTTCACTGTTTTGCATTCCTCTGGTATATATTTTACTGTTTCAAGACCAGAAGTTTTGTGATTGGAGTATAAAGTCCTGCACCCAGTCACAAATGAGCAGTTTTGCCGAAATGTTCTTCTGAGTTAAGAGGTATGTCATTCAGTTTACTGATTTCCTTCTTCTTTTACATTCTTGGATTTACATATTTCTGTGTATTTTTTAAAATTTCAATTGTTATTCATATTATGATTTTTTAAATTATTATTACTACCAATTTTGTTTTGTTTTGTATTCTTAGCCTGAAGATGCTGACTATGTCAGTGAAAAAGCTATTGCTTTAATTGTTAATAATAAATATTGGTGATACTATACCACAATATTTTCAATTTATTTCAATTTAAAGATTTGAAAATAATTGAAGTACTGTATTTATGTAATACTTCATAATGGCTCCATTACTTATCACCTAGAATGCATTGTGACATTTTCTTATTACTACAACAAGTTGTGGTCAAATTTTAAAGGAAAGATGATACAAATTGCTCTGTGAACTTATTGAACATGCTACAAAATTTTATGGTTCATTTTTTTCACTCTGTATTATCAGTCTTGGAGTTTTAAGTATGCATTGTATTCTGTGAATATTTTGTCAGTGATCACCCTTTTTGTACAAGTTCCGTTCTGGTCATGGTGAATGAACTTTTGAATAGAGGTGGGTAAATAAACTGATCTGACTCAAAATTTTCAGTTTTGGTCAGGTCAGGATATGAACTCAATCAATGGAATAATGGAATCAATATTATTTCAGACGTTAACTGAAATCATGTCATTTTCTGAATACACCAAAATACAATGTAAGTTGGAATACACCTTCATGTTCTCTCTTCCACTAATTGTATTGTTCTCATTTAAACTTTATTTGTTATGTAATTAATAAAACATTAAATATTAACTGTAACTTGAAGCAAATTTTCTCTCTCCAAACAGGACTCAAACCTTCAACTTGCTAATTGCACCAGACCGAGCCAATTTGAAAACGATTTGTTCAATTTGATTTGGTTTATGGTCTGTTTGGGTTGGACCTGACCTGACCCAATCTAACTTGATTACTTGCCACAGATCACAATATGGATCAAAGGATCAAAATTAATTTGTCATTTTCTCATAGAAAATGGAGTTGAGGGTTTCTTGACTAGAAAGAGCAAAAATTGTTGATTCATTCTTTTAGAGTAAGAGCAGCATCAATCAGTTACAAACTAAAGGTCAATACTGCAACTTAATTACAATAATGTTCCACAACATCAAAATCCTCAATCAAAGAAATAATCTCAAACGAACATAGATGTAAGAAATAATTTATCTACAAAGACCCAACTCACCAATTTTCTTGCTTTGACTAATCTACAAAATGTGAATTGGATATTGGCATTTCAAAACTCAATTATGGATTTGTGTAACCAGGCTGTAAAATAAATCATATTGCTCATCCTATTACTGAACGATCACAAAATAAATTTGCAAATATACCTTTCCAGTTTAAAAATTGAAATACTCATTAGGGATTTCAAGTTTCATTCTTCATTGAAAAGTCCTAAAAACTTCACTGAATTGTTTGCATGAAATTCCTCTAAGACAAGGGTAACTAGCCGGTGGCTTGCAGAAACATTTGGGCATTAATTGCAATTTTTGATCTTCTGTTGAAGAAACTAGTTCCCTCTTTCTTAAACAAGACAGTTAAATTTTTTCCAATCGTATTTGAGAAACAGGAAACAAATAACAAAAACAAAAGTACATTTCTCTGATGTAAATGAAACCCCACCAAGCATTGAACAAGGCCTACATCATTGACAAGTTATGCATTAACAAATGTAAGATTTTATTGCATCAATTTAATAAATATTTTGGATTAAATAAATATACACAATTAAGAGAATTTATTTTGTTATATTAAATATATATATATATTCTCCATTGACATTTCTATGGTCATTATTTGACAAATTCTTTTTTTTCAATTACATAGTTGTCCATGTAATTGAAAATGACGGACTTAGTGGGTCATGCTATCCAAAACCTGGCAACTGTTGTTTCAGAATATCATCTTAGAAACTATCTTAATTTATCCATTATGCAAAACACTATTCTTCTTAAAAATCATGACTTAAATTTCTTTTATGGACAAAAGGAAAACTTAACAAAAATTCAAGATGGAAGAAGTAATATTATACATTATTATAATAGGAAAGATGATTAACATTTTATTATTTTCTAGTACTATAATAAATTAACTAAAATAAAGAAAAATAGATAAAAATATAAGCCATAAGTTTGTTGTTCAAATGTTTGATAGATATTTTATTTCATGTAAGATAAATATATAATTTTTAGAATTATTGTTTTTATGTTGTTGTTATACTTGGCTTCAAGTATGTTCACATAAATATTATCTTTTATATTCAAAAATCTATTTTCAAAAACAATTGTCTCATATTGAGTAGTTAGCATTTTATGTCATGCCTCAAGTCTCCAATAACAAACTCCAGAGGTCTAAAAGAAAATGAAATACATTAAAATATACCTGTGTCTTTTGTTGAGGAACTGGCAGTATGTTTCGAAGGTGTTGCATCAACCAACTTGAGTCATTATCATTTGTCACCTTTTCATCTCTCAAACTGGCTTTATGGAACCCTGGACCAGAGTGTTGTTTGAATGACCAAGGAATTTGTCTCAACTGTTGAAGATTACATGGGGATGATGTACAAATATTTTTAGAATTCTTTTGACATACACATTTTTCAGATGTTTCATCCATATCACACACATCTTCACAAGATGCACTACTCTGAAAAACAAAAAATGTCCATTAATGGAAAAACAAATCAATGAAATGAAAGACCTGAGAAATTTACCTATTTCACAAGAATAGTAATTAGAATTAAATTATAACTAACTGAAGATAAAAAATACCTCAAAAAATTTTGAATGGAAAAGTAGATTAAATTTAGTTTAATCAACCCTTTAAAAAATTTAATATTATTTCTATATATACATTATTTCAAAAAATTTCCAACACAAACTACATAAAACTGCTAAATATTTAGAAAAACTCATGAGTTGATATCATTAAAAATCATGGATTAGCATTATCTTATTGATACAACAGTTTGTTAAATCTGATGTAAGAGAACTATTTTATCCTACGAAAAAGTCAAAGAACTAAGAGAAACTGAAGAATGTTGTGAAAAAATAACCTTAATGAAAAAAAATTAAGGAGTATTTACCTCTGACCCAGATGAAGGAATTATTGAAAAAAATTTGCTTTTTCTTAGAAATTTCGCAACATCAATTCCATGCTGCAAACTACTCTTACTAGGAGGAGGAGTTGGTCCAAAATATCGTCCCTAAAATTTATAGGAAATTATAATAATGTTAAAAAAAGATTTAAGTATTACTTCTTTTGGAATCATAAATTTTAGGTAAGGTACCTCAATATTGCTAATATCTTCTTCATCAAGATCTTCTATAAGTTGATTGTCATCTTGAACATGATAGAAGATAAAATTTTCATCATAGCGTGAATGGGGTGGTGAGGAACTCGGAGAGTTGAGCCGAGATCTTGATCCAGGCCAATAATTGTGGTATAATTTGTAACAAACTACACTTCCTACACCAAGTAGGAGGATGACACCACTGGCTTTAACTGAAAGAAGAGAATCCATCAAAATAAATCAGTGATAAGACCCCTTTACTCATTCCATGCTATTTTTCATAATAAGAACTGAACTTAAAATAATTGGAACACATTCAGTTATGAAAGATTTTCTTCAAGGATAGGTAAATTTTCTGCGGAAAAATGAAAATTTGAACACAATGTGAGATGTCATTTAAGAGGAAACGGTTAATTAGATCAAGGGGGCCTGAAATCTCACAGGAAGATCGCTTCTCCTTGGAGCACTCCAAACACCAAAACATGGAAAATTCTCCACAAGATGAAGTTGGCCCATGGATGCAAAATCCTGAGGGAGCTGAATAAAAGGTAGTAGAGCATAACTAATATTATATAATGAAAACAAAACATTTTGAATTGAAGCAAGAAAAAAAATTTATGTTCCATGGAAATGACAATAAACATTATTACCATAATATACCACAGCAATACATATTTGTATAAAGGTAAATATTGTTGTTCAAGAGAGTGACCAGATGATGTAATTTAAACTGCAATATATAAGAAAGGTAAATAAGTAAGACGGAAGATAAATAAAATTTTATTCCAAGAATGAGAAACAATCCAAGAAAGATTGAATCATGAAAGTATTCATTAATTTGTTCCTTTGGATCTGGATGGCATGAATTGAAACAGGTGAGTGACGCGTACGGCACCTCACCTGTCTCGAAGATGAGAGCCCAACTGGATGAAAGCCGGCATATTTCTACGCCAACGCTGCCTGCAAACGCAATCCAGTCAGAATCCAAAGGTGGTCCAGCCAGAGAACTCGTGCTGAACACGTCTGGCCCTAGAACGCTGGATTTTTCGTGTCTGCAGTAAATGGAAAATAACAGTCCGCACCATTGCGGATCCAGAGAGAAAGAGATCATTTGAAACTGTAGCCTTTCAGGCGACTCCACAATGTGCTCATAACCCCATAGACCTTGCATCACCACGCATTTACGTCTCGTGCTCTCTCCGCTATCACTGTTGTTCCGCGTCCCCTCGACGGCGCCAGCCAGGGGATCACAGCTGTCCTAGTCAACCGAGGGCCCCCTGTCAACATCCACACTTCTTCCTTCCACTCTGCAGATCCATACACTCGTGACCTTGACCCAGGGGCCGACCTACCAAAACACTACATTTCATAACGCGTGTAAGGTCCGAGCTTAGTGCGACCGAACCTTCTTCACGAGTGTACTGTACACGGCCGAGCCGAGCGACTTCCACGCCCGTGCGTCTCGGCCGTCGCGAGCTGCGGCACCACCTTCACGTGTTCGATGCAAGTTAAATCACACGAACATGGCGCCGCGCTTCTTCGGTGAAGCTGTATTCTTGAGATCAATACGCGGCAGTGGTCGCTGCGTTCGACCGCCTGACAGAGGCGTGACTGCGGGGGCCTGCTCCCCCTCCCTCTCACCCGCCCTTCCCATGGGGAGGCGAGGAGGGGAATCGCTGCAGGGAAGCTCGGCGGGGAGCGGCCGCGGAGCCTCTGCAGGCTAAAAATAAGAAGTCAACGCTCGATTCAGGAAATGAACCGAAATGAGTCATCTCCACAAAAATCAACGCGCGGACTTGTTGTAAACTTTGTATCCTTGAAGAGAGAGATAGGACAAGCGCCGCAATTTCGTTCGCAACACTTAACTCGGATGTATTGACTCTCTGGCTTGAATGATACTGTAGACTTTACCATTCCGATCTCATAAATGAAAGCACAAACTATGCCTTCACGGGAACTATCGGTCATTGATAACGCACAACGCATCTGGGTCATGCCGGAGCGATGCACCCTAGGTAAAGGTTGAACATAAAGGGGAAGTACCTGGAAACATACCGTTCGAGGAAGACGATTTTACGTGTCTGTGTATAATGTTCCAATAAAATCGAACTCGAGCATGAAAGAATTACTCAGATCCATCTAAATTGTCGAATGACTTCAGAAAACATTCTAAATTAGTTTTATGAATCATTTTCTATTTATAAATGCATTTATACAATTCGCATTTTTGCTTGTGCATATTCAAGGAATTTAATATATTTAGAGAAGGTAGGGTTTATGAACAGTTTTTTTGGAATTGATACGAAAAGGGAAGACAATATAGAAGAAATTTGTTGACAGATTTTCACTGAAATAAAACTACATGAACGAGATATAAAACACATATATAAACTAGATATCTTTAGAAAATGCGAGAAGGGATGCATTCACGTATCTCAAAACAATTATGACCTCGAAACACATGTCGCAATGGCGAAATGCTCTAATTTTGAGTAAATAACTTTGCTACCACGAAACATCAGGAACACTGGTTAGTTTATTCCATTTTATATTCTCACATAAAAACCAACATAATTCATTATCTGTAGTTTCAATTCTAAGACGGAAAACGGAGCACGGGTAATTTCACACTGGGTATTCTCACGACTTATGATGTGAAGTGGCGTACCGTATTTCATTTTCGTCCCTCTTAATACCTGTTACCCAAAAGAAACAGTTATGTTTAATTGAAATACCATAAGGAAAATTTTTCCATTGTAATTTGATGGTATGAGCAGTACATTAAGTGAGAGAAGACTCGGAGTCAACATATAATAAATTAACTAACCTGCCACCAGTACGCAGGACGTTTGTCATTACATAATCAGCCATGTGGTGAACGAGTAAAACAAACACGAATGTCATGTTTATGTAAAATACGTAAGGAAATATGAAAGAAAATGAGCATATAGAAGAAAATTATCTTTTACTCTCATCGTACTGAAGCTTCAAGGCGGATTGGGTATGACATTTTCGTTTCTGGGGAAGCCTGAAAANGGGGGGGGGGGGGGGGGGGGGTCTTTCACAGTCAATAAATAGTGGTGGAAAATTAATGTCCAATTTGTATTGGGTTTGGCACCATCTCCCGAACACATTCATGAGTCAATGCGAGCGATCAAAAAATCATGAGTGGAAACATCTCGGTACAATTGTTTACCTCATTTTTAAGAAATATACAATTTAGACAATTTTGGATGTTATCAATTTCTCGCCAAGATGAGTTTTATAGTGTTGTAATTAGTTCTTTGAAATTACGACGGAAGAGAGTTCAAATATTATAGTTTATCTCAATTAAAAATGAAAACAAACTATGTACAAATATCAATTATTTTCTCGTCCTATTAGGTCCTTATGTGTAAGAAAGATAAGTAAAGAAATTTTACGTAGTCACAGAAATGTACTGGCGTGGAAAAATATTTCCCCTACATGTGTGTGGTATTTGGTATACCTGAAGGGTTTCAAATCCATCGAAAAACTATACTTTCGGTATTTAGTAGATAAAGAGAATGTAAAATGAAGATTGTTTTCGCAATTACGAATATTACGTTCAAAGTCATTAATGCTTGTCATGAGAGTAAAGTGTCATGATTGCCACCCAATTTACATTTTTTTCTCTAGATATCTTGAAGTTTTCAATATATTCATAGTCTGCTCCGACTATATTCTCAAAATGAGTGTACGATTCAGACTTTGTTATGTGCCAAGTTTTTCCGTGTTCTTGTCTCGTAAGTTCCGTTGAATCAAAATGATTAATTTAGACCTTTTGGCGGTGCCTCTCTCCAGTGGCAGTTAACTCCATTCAATGATGTCAGATTGAGTAGTTGACTAAGAATGGCAATCGATATTGCGTATCGAAATAGCTTCATTTGGCAACTTGAAATCGCCTTCCGAAGTCTTTCTAGCATATTCGAAGAACTTGAAGCTTTTCCAGAGTAGATATTTGCAAATCTGTTAATATATGTGCAGCAATGTATCAAGCGTTATAATACTCGTGGAATTGCATAGTCAAAAGAAATGATGAAAGACTTCACATTAAAAATATATCACTTCTTTTCAAACACAGATGATTCGACTTATACCTCTCTGCTGAAATATCCCAACAAAGTGCTGCGTTCTGTTATATATTTAATTACCCCGTAAAGAAACTAAAATGAAATGCTGAAGGAAAAAATGCCACATTATTGCATTGTTTATCAGGAATCGTAGGAAAGGGAAACACCTATAGTGTGCGCTTGCTGCCCCTGTAGTACAGACATCTTCTGTACTGTAGTACACATATGTGTTGCGGATTGCATTGACCGCGGAGAAGGGATATCACTTGTAGGAGTGGTTTCCAGCCACGGATAATAGCATAGTACTAGGGACCACGTGAGGTTTTCAAAACCGCAAACGAGTAGCCACAATACCTACATATATCTTTCACACGTACAAGAGTTTCTGGGAATCCAATTGTACGTCAATCCCATCACGTATTGACTATGTTAGGAACTGGGTTAGAGATGTGGTACGAATGAATAAATAAATAAAATGTACATTCTTCGTTTTCGTCTTCAGTTCTAAGTCTTAGTACTACATTTCTAACCATAACTCACAGTCGTCGGTTTTCAACTACATATTGTCGTATTCTAAGCATTTTAGTAACAATAGAAAACTATTACTTCACTTTTCACATCTAATCAAGGACTGTTTTAATTTGTTCACGAACAATAAAACATTAAACTTTCGCAATTTTATCGTATGTTATTTAAAATAATATAATATTAAAACTCAGCAAATAATATAAATTTAAAAGTCAGCCGACTTTAGTTAGTGCAAGTTTGTGCATCCAGTTTCATTTAAGAACAACGGAATTGTAAATATGGTTTGTTCATCCCGATACGCAAGAATTAGTGGACGTCAGCTTGTGTACTAGCGAAAGAACCTTACTTTGATGTAAGTTATGATGTACATTTTGATGTAAGTTAATATTATGATGTAAGTATGACATTAAAATAAGCGCTGGCAATGGTTTTCATAGAAAAGAACTGAAACTCCTTGCCCCTTTACTGAACGTGATAACTTTCCAATTAAAATTACTGTCCATTTCGTTCACGCAATAGTACATTTTATAGGAGCTCGTTGAAGAGTAACAAATTCGAACGTCTCAAGACCATCACATCCTCTGTGAAGCAGATAAAATTCCCATAAAGAAAGTCATCGCCACCCCTACGCGTATGTAGCCGCCTCTACGCGCAACGCGTTAATAAAATTGGAGGCTAGCCTTGAGTTGTGCTGTCGGCAAAGCGGTTGCGCTGTATACCAGTACTGCAAAGTTTAGCTTGCAGGGAACACTCCTAGTGTTGCGAGTCGCTTCAATCAGTGCATATAATACGCAGAAATTATAATACAAATTTGTATTATGTTTGTCTACAACATGTAAATTTAGAGTGCGAAGAACTAGTAACACTTTTACCAATTATTACCAGTTCTTTCGCACACTAATTTCATCAATTTCAATTTTATCTGTTGAGAGTTCAGGTCCATAGATCCACCACTGTTTCCATGCACTTCAGTAGTAATTCGATGTTCATATGAACACACATTTAATTCAGTGTTTATATGAATTCATGGTTTGGATATTTTGTGTGCTGCCCGGGTCATAAATTTCAACAATTTCCATGTTTTTTTATCGTTCAAATCAGTTTGTGGCTAAGTTGTTCAACAATGCTCGGAAATTATATAAATTGGGCTCCTTCCTTTCTCTTTTCTGACCTTCATTGGTCACCTCTTGTTCTTTTCGATACCGACGCTATTAAGGCTAGGGTATCTTTCATTTTCCTCATTTTTTCATCCCTCTCATTTTTTGTCCTACCCCTCATTTTTTGTCCCCCCTTCATTTATTTTTCCTCAATGTTTTGATATTTGGTTTTGAGATATGTTTTGGTATGTTGTAAATCAGGAGGGTTTTTAGTGGGTATGGTTGAGTCATTCGGCGAGTCCCACACGCGGGGAGAGTCATGTTCTCCCTAGTGCGTAACTGCATTTTCCCTACCTGTACAAGTTTTTTGGACTCCAATGACCTATGATGTCGACATGAGCCGTAAAGCCCCACAAAAAATATACAATTGGGGCATTAGGGCTCGCCTACATCTAAGTCATTAGAGCTCTTGCAGGTGGGGAAAAATGCAGTTTGCACCATGGGGAGGAGCCGACGTGACCCGTGTGTGGGACTCCTTCTGAATTCCTTCATTTGGTGAATTCCTTCTGAATTCACCAAATATCTAACCACAAAGATGATAGGAAAGGATAGACAAGACTAATTAATTATTGTAAAAAATGGGACAATTCGGAAAACTAAAATTTTCAAAGAAAGGAAAAGGAAGAATGAAAGGAAAGAGAAAAAGGAAAGAAGAATGCAAATTTATTAACATGACCCGTTTCACTTCCGAGAATTGTTGGTAATATGCAGCCAGACCAAAATTTCTCCGTATTCTGGTGTACTTTCTGCAATCAGTTAGTTGGTGGCGCACTGTCAGAGACGAACTGCACTCCAAACCTTTATATATTCATGCTGGAAGGGGGATATCGGAGAGGGTAACAAAGAAAACTCGGATTACGTTCAAAATTCGTCATTCGATTGTTACGGCCAATAGATTAGTAATTAAATTTTTTTTATTTTTATGGACCACAACACAACACACTGCATGCAATTGTGCCTATTGCGGTCACCATGTTGGCATGTGGTTTTGACGTGCGCAGTAGCACTTCCCAAAAGACGTGACTCTTCCATCCAATGGCAATTTTTCCCTGAGCGTGTACAGCGAACAGCGTCATTTCTTTTTTGGACTCCACAGTGAGCAAACGATTGAGTAATTTCTTAGATATTTTGTTTCATACAGTGATAAAATGATCAACAGGTACGGTCCGACGGAACCTCAATATGTTCGCAGCACGAGGAGAAGACAGAGTTTGTTCACAAGCAAGCCAGGTACTTAGTTTTCCGACTGGACAACTGTTTCAAGAGAGAACTGGAATCATGGTAGTCGTTTCTAATCGTTCCCAAAGAGCATGAGTTGACAACTGAGGTTTACGGCAGCGCCGCGAGAACTGTTGCTAGAGATAAGAAAATTATCAAGAATGCAAAATTATATCTCATCAACTCCACTAAAGTCTTCGTCCGCTCTGTCAAATGCCGTTAACGGAGGCGACGACATTTATATCAACGGAAGTAACCGCACAACAAACTACGAGAATCTGGCGAGGGGTCTACGAGCACAACGAGACGAAACCTCTTTGACTCTTGTCAGAAATACCAACTCCGCGGGAAGACCTGATGCGCCGAGTGCCGGCGTGCACGCCCTCTACAGTCTCGTGCTCACAATTTTGCGTTGCCTCGGCGAGAGTATAGAGGGACATAACATATCTCTGAGAAGGCAATATGTTCGCAATAATGCGGAACGTTGTTGCGAACCTATGTGGCAATGCCGATAGGGGTCGCCTTGTCTAACTCCATCACGAACCACTTTCAGTTGTTTCGTTTCCTATTTTTACTTTTGCAATTGTGTTAGTTAAGGTCATCTTAATAAGGCGTATTAATTTTCTTGGTACGTCATAACTACTTAGGGAGTCAAAGACAGCTTTCCTTTCAATTCTATCTATCAAACCTGTTTATAGTCAATGAAGATATTGTGGATCTCAATGTTATATTCACGACACTTTTCAAAAATCTGTTTAACAATGTGGATGTTGTCTATAGTGAACCTATATGGTCGAAAGCCCATTTGAAAGTCACCCATTTTGTCTTCCATATATTTCAATAGACTGTTATATAAACAGGTAGAGAAAACTTTATACGACACATTCAGTAATGATATACCTCGTTAATTCTCACAGTTCTTTTTATCTCCTTTATTAAACACAGGTCATATGATAGCTTCTTGCCATTCAGATGGGATAGTCTCTTTGGTTCATATTTTACACATTAATTTAAAAATTATATTCTTTAGATCTAGTCCACTTTTTTAATTTGTTTAATATTTGATAGATCTCCGTTCTTGTAGGTAATGGAAGTTGCATGTTATCTTCACCTATATCTCCATTATCTTCTTCCTCACTTTCAATTGGCAAATTGCAATTTAGAAGTTCAGAGAAGAAGGAAGACCAGGTTTTCAGAATCTCTTCCTTCTCTGTGATAATTCTTCCTTCCTTGTTTTTTAGGGCCGATGTGTTTATATTAGTTGTGTTACTCATATTTTTTGTATATTTATAAAACTTTCTTGTCAAATTGTTTTTCCTAGCATTATCTATTTCTTTCATTTTTTCATCCAGCCATAGTCTCTTTTTCCGTCTCCTAAGAATCCTTTCATTTTTCCTCATTTCTAGATACTAGGCTCTACTGGCTCTTGTTTTAGACTGCAGCCACTGCTTCCTGGTTCTGTTCTCTTCCTGGACCGCTTCTCTGCATTCGTCGTCCCACTATTCATTTATTACTTTTCTGTTGCCGTACCCAAATACCTGCTTCTACTGCACAAGTCTTTATTTGTCTAGATTCCTCTTCAACATACTCGTTTTCTTCCTTTCCTACCAACTTATCTTTCACTACTTGCCTATAATCTTTAAGTTTATCTTTTTTATCTATATTATGCCTGTTCCAGGCTCGCGGCCTTGCATTCGCTCTAACACCCACTAGACTCTGTTTTAAAATTGTTTTAACAAGATAGTGATCAGTATCACAATTGGGTCCCCTCAATGTTCTCACATCTTCTATTAATCTCATCTTAGATCGATTAACAATATCATGGTCAATTTGATTGACTGTCATTTTATCTGGGGAGACCAGGAGTTTCTTTGTGTTTAAAGCAAGTGCTTGCTATTATCAGATTATTTGCAAGAGCAAAACCAGCCATTAGTTCTCCGTTATCATTTGACATCTGATGTAATCCGTATGGGCCGGAAATTTCTTGGTATCGTCTTTCTTTATCAATCTGGGCATTAAAGTCACCTATGACCATCAAAATGTTTTGGTACGCGGTCCAAAAGTAACTGGAGATCTTCATAGAATAGTTACTTCTGCACCACTTCTTTATCCTCTGTCGGTGCATGCACAATTATTATGCTAATATTGTGGAACTTTCCTTTAATTCTAATTCTACATAATCTCACATTTACCGGTTCGAATCTTAGAATATTCTTTTCCAGCTCCTTAAAAACCATAAATTCCGTTCCCAACTGCCCTTACTGATGTTCAGAGCCACTATAATAGACAGTATAGTCATCCTTAACTATTCCCAGAGCCCTGCCACCTAATCTCTTGAATTGCTAGGATTCTGATATTCGTTTCTTTAACTGCTTCTGCAATCTCATACATCTTCCCCACCTGTAACATTGTGGTAACATTCCAAGTTCCAATACATAGGCGATCAATTCGTGTCCTTTTAACTCGTGTCCTTTTAACATAGCCGTTTCGTCTTAATTCATCTGCCGGTTTCTTCCTTCTTTGAGCTTTTGTAGCGGGACTGGTTTTCCAGGAATAGGTTGCTGGCCTAGACCCAACCCTCAAGACCGTGAAGCGTCAGGATTTATGTAGGGTTTACTCCCCTAGGGAGGTTGACTTCACCACGCGTACAGAGACCCCCCTCACCTCTCGGATTTCTGTCAGGGTTTTCCTTCCCTTAGCCTACAGCTCCCGTTTTCAAGTGCCGGAGACTCGCCTTCCGCCTGTTCTCGTTAGCTACACTCTGAGTGGACCATAGGTGATCCACACCCTACGAACATCATCTCCAAGGAGATTGTGCAGAGTCATGTAGCCACCCACAGCCCAAAGCATCTCAGAATCTTGATTAAGATTCCAAGAGCTAAAGAGTGCATTGCCCAGGGATCCCCGCTAGGATTGACTGACAGAGCCCTATTTAACGGGACAGCATGCGGGCACTTATTGGTGTACACTTATAGGCATCGTGTACCCCACTCGCGCCATTGGTCCCCAATTCATTTATTATGCTTTTTATAATATTATGTAAGAAATAAAAATCACACATGCCAACAGTTGGTTGAAATTTATTACAGCACAGAGTATGGCCCATTGTCATCTTACATGAAACCATTTCTGCCGAGGCTCCCATTACTCATCCATCCGGTGAGTTCTCTGGACGACAATCATTGTATACAATGTATTAAAAAGAAAAAGAAATATCAGGACGAAAAATTGTTTATGCCTTGGAAATTCATCAAATTTATGAGATATGTTAAAGTTCACTTCAAAGTTAGTTATCAGGCAGCTATTCTATCCATAAAAAGATGTAGTAGGCATTATGAAGTTTTGTTTTATCATTATGGTAAGTTGTGTACTGATTTTGAGAAAATGTTTCTTGAGGAAAAAGCAATAACAACAACAAAGAACTTTGGCAGCTACCGTTGCAACAGATATTACAAAAATACGTTTTAATATAACATGCAATAAATTTTATATTCCAGTTCATAATTTTGTTAAATATTATAAGGAATTATTCGTACTGCATAAAGAAGAAAACTGCAAACTTTTAATAGATAAGTTACATTGTTGGAAATAAAAATGTTTTTGTTTTCTACACTCCTCCACAATAACCTAATACTGTTACGTGTAATTACAGAGAAAATTATAATCTTGCATTTTAATCCTGAACGGTTCAACTTTTTTTAGAAAAACGAATATTCTTTGCATTACAGTTGTTGTTCTGGGAATGCAAAGGTATTATTGTTAGCTTAGACAGTGAAAAGACGCATAACGATGTTTCAAAAGATTCTTTCGCTATCAATGTCGATAAAGTGTTCATAAAAACCGCTTTATGGTTGATTCCAAAGTGAAATGTCTATGCACTCATCTTGAAAACGTCCTCTTAGTGAGGCCTACCCCTCCGTGGCCACGTGTTGAACACCGCTAGCCTGTGTTAAACTTCCTGGTTGTAAAACTCAGTTAAGAGACCTTGTGAGGGGTAAGGTAAGCACAAAGGAAATTCGTATGAATGAGAAGTGATAACTTAGCGAGTAGACGTGATAAAATGGTTCCCGACTTTCGGTGTTTCATCATCTGCGGCCAAGTGAAAATTGCGACGGACCTGGAATCGAACCCTGACCTCCTGCAATGGCCGAAGATGTGCTACCGCTGCACCACTCGCCTCGACACCCGAAGTCCATGCACAGCATCCACCTGTCCTATGTTTTAGTATTCACTG
This sequence comes from Laupala kohalensis, assembly GCA_002313205.1. Classification (NCBI taxonomy): domain Eukaryota; kingdom Metazoa; phylum Arthropoda; class Insecta; order Orthoptera; family Trigonidiidae; genus Laupala; species Laupala kohalensis. The sequence continues at coordinate 1,667,963 of NNCF01126387.1, read as the reverse complement.
AATTGATTATTGTTCTAGTGTGTTTGAAATGATCCGTAATATACGGTATTTCGGGGGAAGTCATCGCACATTAGGATTTTTTGGTTAGTAGGTCCAAATTGAAACGATAAGATAATGAAAAAACATAGCAGGCTCTTCAATATTTAATTGGTTATGAAAACTGATTAATTCCTTTCCCAGTATGTACACGATTAACAAATTTAATGTTAAATAAACTCATGTAATTGTCGCTCGTTCCCTCATACATAGAGGATAGACGCAACGCAGTTATGGAGTAAGATGCAACTTCAGAGTAAATAAGAAAAATAAGACAAACATTGAGACATTACCTGTGAATTAACCACAACTAAGGAGAAACAAACAAATCTGTAAACTAAATTAAATAATTTCATAATTAGTTTGTTAAAACTAATAAGGGCACAGGTTTGATTGTGCAACATTTCATTCGGTGCAAATGATCACCATAGCAATTCTCGTGCAACCATTTCTTGCATTTGATGCACTGAATCCAGTCACACTTGAAACCTTTTTTAGCGTAAAAGTATCGTTCATATAGATCACAATAGTCATCATTATTATCCTCATCATAACTGTCTCCACTGGTATGCAGAGGAATTTCTTCACTTGAGGAAGATGAGCTTACACGTATCTTTTTCTTCTGTTGTTTCAAAGAATTATCTTTTCTTTTTTCTTTTTTGCGTATTCCCACCCTTTCTTGTTTTTCTCTGGCCTTTCCGTGCATAGTACCTCTCCTCTCTGATGCATATATTATATAAAACATTTACACCATAATATACCTGATATAAAGTAAAAAACAAAATTGAAAGTTCATATACATTATTTCTGAATCATGTTGCGTCTTCTTCAAGTATGGGGGGAAGCTGATACTCGCGCTGATTTCCATTTTGTTGCAATGTTATGGCCGCTTCTGCTTGCCTCGAGTGTGTAACAGAACTCACTTACATTGCCGATAAATTATTTAAAATAAAACATCCGTTTATAAACTTTAAATATTATCAACGGAATATTATAAGGGTTTTACTCACCATTTAAAATGCTGAAGAGATCTAAAAATAACGCCGATTAAAGGCGATAAATTAAGATAAATTCTCAATCCACTTACACACCGAGAAAAGACTCCTTACACAAGGGCGTCAGTATTGTCATCTGTCGACACATAAAAGTACAAGCAACAAACTTGCGTCTTCCCCTGAACTACCTTATTCGTCCTGAAGAGTTGCGTTCGAAGGAGGAAATGAAGTGACATATGGTGTTATCTGAACATGGATATGACTGTCGATCGCCATGCAGCTGGAAGGCCGAGATATAATACGTGATTTGGCATAGAAGTAAAGCAGGGATGTTTTTACATTTATACTTGCTTTGTATTTGCTCTTGTTTACAAGAATGTCATTATAGCATACAGAAGGTAGCCTTCACTTTTAGCTTCCTATACTTATTAAGAATACTACAGAACTTCAAAGTATCCTTATTTGTAAGTATACTGTCTATTTTAACGTCTTTTCACGAGAATTATACCATACTCGTACGGTACAAAAGAGATCGGGAGCATCACATAATCAAGTACAAATGCAAAGACATAAATAACATGTGTAAAATAGGCATTACATGTCGCGGGCATTACGCGAGAAAGCGAAGGGAAATTCCTATTAGCCACTTCGCTGAGGAGGGGATGACAGGACGTGCAGTCGTAGGGAACAGTCAGCACAGCTTATCGTTTTCTTTTGCAATAACAGTCGTGCAGATTGTTTTGTGTTCGATTATGTCAGAAAAGCAGAAAACTATCTTGAACAAGTTTGCCTCGAAAATGACATGTATCTAAGATATTGTACTTCGTTTTATAATAACTGAATATACTGAATCGAATATAAAACAATAATTGAAGATATTGTGATTCGTTAATCGAAGATATTGCATCTGAAAATGCAGTGTGCAAATTTTTGGTAATTTCCATCAATTTCTCTTTTATTTTTCCCACTAGATATTGTTTCCTTTTCATACATTATTTTGTGATCAATCATTCTGTTTAATTTTTTTGAGAAAAAATACAGGTCTTAATCATTATGATTATCGAAATATTGACTTGTAATAATTTTCATTACCTTCCCAAACACCTTCCACAAACAGTTAATTTAAACAGACAATTAGAGGCGTGCAACCCGATGCTCGGCTAAATGTGAATAGTGAGGAAATATTTTCTGAAATTATCATGCACAAGCTGAACGCTAGTGCGAAAAAGAAGCGTCTGAATGACACCCAGAATCATAAGTATTCAATACTTACGAACTTGATTCCTCAGTATGTTGTTAATCGAAGTTTATAAAGCTGTTTGACTCATTTGCTCCACTCAATGAGTAGCTCTGTTGTTGAGTTTGAACTCCTACTTTACATTCAAGTGATGGGGACAGTGGTGGCGCTCGAGTCTCTATCCCCGACCTCCTTCTACACTGCCCATAGAAGCTCGCGGTTGCCCGCTGCATATGTCGAAGGGCAAATCACTAGCCACCTCTGAGATAGGAAATTTAGAAAAGAGATTAGAATAGTAGATTCAAGATCTTTATCTGTTATTCAGAATAAAAAAAGACAGAATGCATGAAGAATGGGAGGAGAGGGTGGAATACAAATTATGAGTGGATAATAGCACACTCAAATTCAAAGAAATAGAAAATAAAGTAGAAGATGGAATAAAGTTGTCACGACAAAAATCTCTTAGAGACTTCTGCGAAAGCAGTTAGTAAGAAAGGAGAGGAGAAGATGGAAGCATTGTTAATAGCCGAGAAGAAAGGATTAACGAATGAATTACAGGATAAAATTAGAAAGAAAATGGAGAAGAAAAAACATGTCGAGGTAGATGTCGCGCGTAATAACTCCCAAAGGGAGTTACTGCTATTATTTCCTGAAGCAAGATGGATAAGATGATCAGTAATCAAGGGATTAGTTATCCGTGGATCTATTTCTTTCGTGGCATTTCTTTTTCATTAATTTTTGCCAACATGATTTTGTGCCTGGTACTCTTCTTAACATTATGTATGATTAACAAACACCATGTGTCTTAGAACGTTTTTTTATTGTGAGGAACACTCTAACATATGGTGTCCCTAATGAGAGAAAATTTTTATTAATTCGATCATTATTCGAAATAAAACCATTTTTTCTTGTTTTGAAAGTGAAGGATTCCAAATTCCGGTTCGCGATTAAAATTAATTCCTCATATTTTTCGAGACAATTCCACAGAGCCCTGGACGAACTCTCCATGTCACCGGCAAGTTCGTCATAATTTGTATCAGTGCGTGAGTGAGTGAGCGAGGATCACGGTCAGTTTTATTTACATTAGATGGATCACATCAGTTTTATTTACATTATTTACATTTATTTACATTATTTACAATGACCGAACGTCTCGCGCATTTGTTTACTCCCTTTGTGCGAGCAAGGAACGGTCAGTTCATTCCTCTCAGGTTCAATAACTTCTCGAGTGGGGGTCTCGAATTACAGAAACGAACCTTACTTCAAAGTTTATCGATCCAACAAGGAATGGCAGAAAGAGGTTCACAAGAATTTTATTAAACTTATTTCCCTTTAAAGTAAGAGACGTAAAGGTAAGAATATTCGATATCTTAAAAAAAATACCATTACTTGAAAGGAGTAGAAGAAGTAAAATAAACTTTATTCACGAAACGGAATCTTACAATGTTCGCAGGAACAGAGTGTATTTGAAAACGCCATTTGGATATTTTGTCAGATATAAAACGTGATGTCATGAATATTCATACATTCAACCAACTGGGATCGATTGGGCCAATCGGGGATCGAACTTCCATTCTTTCGCTCAGTGGTGCGGTAGGAAAGAAGACGCTACCACTACACTGATGCTATCGGAGCTATTTCACAATCGTTTTTCACGTATTTTTACCATTGCATTTACAGCTCTTTTTACTTTCATTTTGCAATTCACAAGAATCTTCACGTGTAATGATATCTCTGTTGATAACTTGAATATCACTTAAGTATTCACGTATGGGACAGAGATCATGAAATAAGTCCATTGTCTACTGATGAAATGTAAAAATTATGTTTTGAGCACCTTCTCTTAATTTCACAATATAATATAAGTTCTTGAGTACGTTGATTTAGCTTTACAAGAGCTAAGTTCTGTTTATGGGGTGATTGCGCGAGTCCCAAGTATTTGATACGAGTGATGAATACGGAACAGGAAAAATAAAATTAACGGAAATTCGATTTGTTTAAGTAATGTCTATCAAAAGATTGTCCTTTAGACAGTTCGAAGAAAGTCGTTCGGAACAAAATAAGAGGCTGGATTGGGTTTGGAGAGAAGTTTACCGCAAGCAACATTTTATTTTATTTATATTGACATTTCATTCTAATGCATGAAACCACGGATTGTTGACAGAGGCGGTTCACTATTTCACTTCTGCTAGTAAACGATGAGTGTACTGTTTCTGTAAATAGATAGACGCCGTTCGCCTCGTACACGTGACTGGAGCTTTTGAAGAGAGCGATAAGATATGAAACTTCATCGCATTTTTCACTTCGCTTTTTGGCTCACGAAAGCTGGCAATCCGTCCTCAGTTCTCTTCACTCAAAATTCAAACAAAAAAGTATAGCACTTTTAATAAAAATTGGAAACTCAGGAGGCGGAGACTAAAAGTTGAACCCTTTTTCGCAAAACTGCTTCACTGCGGTTCCCGAACATTTTTTGTATGATGTTGACCTTTAGGCGCTTCCATTCCAACGTGCGCTGCGGTGTACACTTTGGGAACCACTAGCTAATAGCATTACCACAGCTTTGCTGACTTAATGGAATCGAGCTAACATAAATATTCTTAACTACTCTTTTGATTCTTCCAAGCAGCTAGGTCAATTTGATGTATGCTCTAATGATGGTGCATTTATTTAACAAGCTGGTCTCTTGCTTCAAATTTCAAAACTAGTTCACTTAAATAATTTTTTTGCATCATACTTCATGTAGTAATTGCATAATCTGCGTTGCCAGCAACCTCACTTGGGCATTAGTAACGCATGCACACAAAACTAAAAAAATGGTCGGTTCCAAAGACTAAATCTATCTATCCTTACACATTTTGACACACTAAATCTGAATCCATAGCTGGAATTACTCCATCACCCCTCAGTATTTTTATCCATATTTTCTGTATTTAAGGGTGTTTGCTTTATGATTCAAACAAGAGGAGGGTGATGGAGCAATTCCGGCCCCCGACTGCGGATTTAATACGTCAAAATTCATAAGGATTCACAGGTTTAGTCTTTGGAACTGACCAATTTTTTTATTTTTGTAAGCTTGTGTAACCTATTAGAAATTTTGAAGTTAGTGTTAAGAAAATTCCTTATTCACCGAGTAATGTAAGTACAGAAGTCCAAATATAGAAGCTGCATAATTGTCATGTAAAGTTCAGTTGTATTATCAACTAAATCCCATTCTCTATGACACAATTACCCCAACACTTCTTTATTTTGTTAACTGGAATTCCATATTGACAGGAGAGAGTGTACTCACAATGTGAATAACACATTTTTGTCTTATTCAGTAGACATGAACTATTACTTAAAGTTTATACTTTCTTTCAATGAAAGGAAAAATATTTTATATTATTAAATTTCATAGAAGTTAACATTCATTTCAATTTTTAGTAAGTTAATCAACTGTTTTTTTTTCTTTTCTGTTGCAAGTTGTATGATGTGATTGCTTGTCAACTGATATGCTTTCATTCAATGTGTCTCAGTTGCTGATGTGCTCCAAAATGTTTGTCACTGCTTCTTCTTGTGCATGTACAATAGTTGTCGGCCATAACCCGAGTCTTTCTTCTTTCTTTTTATTTCCTTAAGAGATTAATACTTTATTTATTGCGAATAATCACATTAATAAAAATCAATTAACCTTTTGTTCATGGTTGACATATTAGTATAACCTTTAAAAAAATTGTTTGATGATTTAGATGTATGTGTAGAAAATGCCACAAAAATGCCATTGTTCAACGTTTTATTCATTCAGAGAATTAAGACCAACATAATTAATTGAGAAAATAAACCAAAATACTCCTTTAACAAATAATTTTACACTGTTCATAACAGTTTATTATAAATATATAAACAAATACACTGAAATTACCAAACAAGAGCAATCCACAGTAACAATTCCACAACTCCAATAACATCAGAATAAGATGGAAGCATGTTTTAACTTCAGTTGTTCTGATAATGAAATAAACATGTCATATCAAACTCCTACATTGTAACTTGTATTCCAGCTAACCTGCCCTGTTACATACTAAACTAATAACCAGTTTATATTATTTCATATATGCAACTAATGACATGACAAGAATTCAGTACAGGAGAAAGATATTTATATTTTATAACTAAGTATTATGTAAAAACTTTTAGTTATTTTTCTTTACAGTTTCAAGTCCATCAGCAACTTAATAACAACCTTCAAATGGAAGAATGATCCAAAGTTACCCCAAATAAATGTGAGAGCGAGTCATGGTAGGACTGGCTGTTGGGGGCCGACCAGCTACTCTCATTTCCAATGCAACTCGAGCAACCTTTCTGTCAAACGTTTCTGGTGAAAGAGTGCGTCTAAAACAATTAAAGAGAAAATTAATTTATTAATCCAACAAATATGTGAAAGCTCATAATTTCTACTTCAGTTATGAAATAAACATGTTAGAGTTTATCATACAAAAGATGATCAAAAAATTATTTATCATCACTTATTATTCACTTATTCTAGGAAATATCTTTGGGAACATGGATACATTTATTTTATTAAATTGTAAACACACCTCAGATGTTCTCTCAAATCAGCAGTGGTCTGAGCTTGTAACCTGGATTCTCGAATAGCTAGATCTCTTTCCAGTGCCATTCGTTTCATTTTAGCCTCTTTTTGCATGATCAATTCTCTAACATACCGCACTCTGGCTTCATCTTCTCGAGAAATTCTACAAATAAACAAAGAGAATGTGTTAAAAGTATTTTGCAGTGATCTTGAATCAGAACAACATGACATTCATTGGAGAAATTATTCAATTAGAAAACAAAACCATCACCTATCCATCAGCTTAGAGTGATGTTGTCTTCTAGCTCTGTTTTCCATTTCAACACGTTGACGTTTATATTCCACATTGCGGGTAGCATTTTGTTCGGCTCTGAGAGTGGTTTCCCATTGAAGAGCTAAAACTTGCTCTTGCCATTTTTCTAGTCCTTGTTCTAGTTCATCATGAAGTTCACGTACTTGTTGAAACTTAATAGCTCGTTCCAAGCTTAAAGGATTTGAATCAATTAACTTCTCTGTGTCATATAATAATATTGATACAATAATCACAAATTGTTCACAATAAATTTTGAAATAAATAAAAATCTTAACTATCTATAGTTGTTCATTGTTATATTAATAATTTCCAAGTACATTACAAAAGAATATGAAAGGAATGATATTCCATTATATACATTCTAATCAGTGTTAATGTAATATAAAAATGAATTATTGTCATCCTCCTTATACTATTGTGAGGCAGAAAAAAAGCTTGCTAGGATATCAGAGTGACTTCTAGTTTAGAGAAGCACAAACACAAGACAGTTGAAACTGAGAATGATAATGAGTAGAAAGTTGGCCTAACATACATAATAATAATAATACAGGTACCTATTCCTAACCTAGAAAGATTTTTTAAATTCATTTAAGAGCCTTTACGCCTCCTAACTAAACGAACTTGAAATAAATTTTAAATGAAAGAACTCACAGTAATATATGAACTTCTTTTCAATTGTAGAAGTTCCTTAGTGAAGTTGTTACCTTTGTGTTTTTATATGTCTGTCCCGATTCTGGAGATGTTGTAGGTATCTTTCTTGAGCTTGTTTTTCCTTTTGTCTGCATAGTTGGCGTAATGCCTGCATAGCAGCTTCCGTTTCTTCTTTAACTTGAACCCATCGCTCTTGATGGCGCAATTCCTCAACTCTGTTTGTACTTGCAACTCTCTGTAACATGAAAAAAGTAACTGAATGATTAACCCTATCAACTACTCAATACATCAACATTTATGAAAATAAGGTGCAAGATGAATTTGGGAAAACAACAAAACATTTACACACCCTACGATATGTTTCTTTATGATACAGTCTTGTAGTTTCTGCTTTTCCCAGCTTAAGCTGTTGCTGTTCATCAACAGCTTGCTGCCACAAAGCAGTTTCCAATTCCATTATCTGATGAGCTGCTTCAACTTCAGCCTGTCGTTTTGCTGCTAGTAGTCCACGCTCGCCAGCAGCTACCATCTACCACAGTGAAAGAAAATATTTAAAGCATCTTAGAATAGAAAGACAGATTGGAGATAAGGGATTATAATAAGATTTGTAATGGGTCAATGAAACAAAACTTGAATAACTGAAAAAGTAGGGACAACAGTAAATTGGAATCTTAAAAACATTAAATTAAGCTTAACTTCTGCCATTTGATGATGCTGTTGAAGGGACATTCATAAATAATACTTCAAAAATATTTGTAACAGCATTGACTAAAATTTCTTGCAACATTACTTGCTTAGTAAGTAACAGAGTTCCAAACATTTTTTTCCCTGAATACAATTTGCATCAGGCAAATAGAAGGAAATTAATTGATTAATTTTATGAGATATTTCAAATTATACCATTCACTGTGAGTACATCTCTTCAAAAGATAACTTATTAAGAAATTGGTAGAATACAATTCAGAAATGCATCTATAAATGAACTTGGAAATGACTTGTGATTTATTTCAATACTTTAAGTGCTACTTGGAAGCAAACAGTAATAAAACTTGTACTATGAAGCTTTACATATTAGACTTCACCAGGAGAAAATAAAAAATATATCTATTAGATGTATTAATTTATTTTAAATCATCTATGACAAAGTAAGGGTCATTAGACCACCTCTTTTATTTTATCTCATGTTTTTGCAAAAGGAGTTTGGAGAGAGTGATGTGGTGTTGCAGGGAAAAGTAAGGTACTCAATTGATCGAAGCGTCTGAAGTATGTGAGGGAAAACTCAGATGAAAACTTTCTTAGATGAAGCCACTTTCTTAAAACTCACCAAAGTCAAGTCAAAGTCAAGTCAAAGTCAAACTGTCCCACTATTGGCCCATGGGGTTCATGGAGGCTCCAAGACCACAGCACAAGGAGGAGGAGATGTGGATCTTGCTCCAGCTGGTTTGACCCAGGAAAACAGTAAAACCCCATAAAAAATCAACATCAGGGTACCTCAATATACTATTCTTGGTCCTTTGTTATTTTTATATTTTTATTAATAATAATTTTGAATTTGTATCTCATAGTAATGATATGTCATACGCCAATGATACTGTGGTTCTATCATCAAAAAATACATGGCAAGAAACAGAGGTTAATATGAATAGTCTTTTGTGAATCATTTCTACCTGGCTGAGTAAAAATCATTTAATTTAAAATATTGATAATACAGTGAATATGATTTTTGTTCATAATACAGATAAAACTCTTGATAATAGCCACAATAAATCAATAATAGTTAAATAAAAAGAGTAGTTACAACAAAATATTGTGTAATTGAGATTGACATATGCCTTAAATGGACAGAATATGGTATATAAGTAATATCATCAAAAGAACAAGATATCTTTTATTTATTTTTGTGTAACTTCAAAAAAATACAAGAAACTTCAGCTCTTTTAGTGATCTATATTGGTCTTTTTCATAGTGTTGCGACATATGATATTTAAGACTTTATATCTGCTAATGCAAATGCTTTAATGCCTCATTTATCAAAATTCTTCAAAAGAAAACGAAATTATGAAGTTAATTTTTAAAAATAAAAATGAACATATATGCTACATTTATTAAGTTTTGAGGCAGTATACATTTTGAGGACTCTTCTACATAATTATGATATTTTGACATACAAATTTATAAACTCAGTAAGAATAACCAGAATTAAGTCAATTAATCCTCCAAAGGTTAGACTGAAGTAAACAAGAAAAGACACTTATATAAAGCTACAATTATTTTTGATAATTCATCTTTAGATTTGAGAACATTGAATACTAATGACAAAAACTTTACAAACTAAACAGAAAAAAATGCTTAATAATAATAATAATAATGATAATGATAATGATAATGATAATGATAATAATAATAATAACAATAACAATAATAACAACAATAATAATAATAACAATAATAATAATAAAAAATAATAATAATTTTAAAGGACTGTTGCGGCATGTAGTCTTTACTTGTTTTATATTTCATATTTTTGTTCAATTTCATATTGTTGTATAAGCCAGCTGCACTCAGGTTCTTTAAGTGCCTCAGCAGAAATACTGTGCAATATTTTTTTAATATTCTGTTGTATTTTGTCACTTCTAACCCGGCAAATAAATGATTCGATGAAAACTTGCTTAGTTGAGCTGAGCATGGGATTGCACACGAGTGGAGACACTATCACTACTCTACTGCAATGTTTCTCAACTGAGGGAATAAGTGCTATAATAAAATGTACTAATTTATTTGGTAGAATGCATTAAATAATTTACCTTCTTTTCATCTATAGATTTCTTCCTCAGAGTTGCCAGTTCTTCCTTTTGTTTGATATTTTGCTCAAGAATTTGTTGAGATTTCTTCAAGCTTCTTTTCATTTCTTCCCATTTACGAGCATTCTCTGCATTTTCAATTTTTCGCTTCTCAGTCACATACTCTTTCCATTTCTGAGCATGTTCTTGATTCAACTAATGAAGAGATATTATACAGGTTAATTTATGCTTCTGAGGGAGAAAAAAAAACCCCCTTTTTTTTTTTTCATGTTCTGAAACGTTTTGATGAGACTCAAAATTATTCTTGATCAATGATAAAATGTAAAAGATATGGTATTAAATAAATATCATGAGCCCTCAATAATTCCTTACTCAAATGTGTTCTTACTTAGATTCCATTATAAGTAATTATTCCCATAATACTGATTATAATTTTATTAACATTTTTACTTCCAAAGTTATGCAACAGCTTCATAGATTTTTGACCTTGTTGGATCTTCTTATGCAAAAAGAAGTGAACAGAAATTAACATTTTGAACTCTCTGACTGAATGGAGAAGTAGTTTGACTCACAAGAGACAAATTAGAAGGCTGTGAGATCAATTCTAAGTAAGAGTACATTTGGTTCAGTTATTTCCCAAGCAGTACACTCATTTGAGTGTGGCAGCATTCCTCCTCAGTCCATTCCTTATTTCCTTTCTTTGATTCAATATCTATGACTAAAGTAAAGCTTAGACTACGTCATTTAGTAAAAAATGATGATTAATGGGAAGAAAAGATAAATTGACTGTAATGTGTGGCTCACTATTGTGGCAAATTATATATTATACATACAAATGGAACTTTTGAAATGTTCAATAGAAATTTGCCTTTTATTCTGAATTTTACCTGCTTCATAATTAATAAAACATAGCTATCCTGAAAGTTATTTCTACAAGCTGGGGCATTATTTTTCTTGGATGAATACAGGACTATACAAGCACTTGAAGATATTGATACTTCAATATCAGAAAACAGGAGGTACTCTGTTTGTTGTCAACATAATCATTAATCTTCTCTGTTGAGATCAAATTTCAAGGACAACATACAGAAGACCTACCTATTAATCTGAATGGCATCTTATCATATCGTCACCTGCTCTCGTATTTCTCGATCTTGTTCCCATAGAATGTGAGCTTGATGAGCGAATTCATCACATTCTCTTTCCAGCTCCTTCTTCAATGCCATCGACTCTAGGATCCTACGATCATGTTCAGATAGGCCCAGATCATCAGGACTGAGATAACTGAAATGAGAAGTGTAAAACTATAGTTAACTCAAAAAAAGACCATAACAATTCTTAGGGGAATAGTGACACCATCCACAATGTCATCAATGACCATTCTTTCTTTTAGAAATTAACAAGTCTCAATATTTTTAATAGTGATGTAAGTCACACTTCATGATTAACCGTCCAATATTCAAGAGTTATCTTCTAGCTTGCTGAATAAATTTCATCACCAATAAAGACCAAGAAAAAAATTCTTTAGATCTAAAAGATTCTATGATAATATAAGGTAATTCCACACAGTGATGTCTTCATAATATATTAAATTGAAATGTTTTCATATATATCTTCAGTAAATTCATTCATACCTTTCACTCAGAAACTTTACTTCAAGTCACCTGATGCCCATCGTCAATCCAGTATGACTGAATCTTGGCTCTTCCTGCTACCTCATGGTGGATGGATATACCTCCCCATCAAATTTTCTTCCATTGGTCTTTAAAAATTCAATTTTCAGGATTTAAATATATGAAAAGATATTATTTTCTTTATATTAAGTTTGATTTGTTAATGCAATGGTCATCTCTAAGTTCATGTTTTTCATGCCAAAAATGTGCTACTTCCGCTGATTGTTCTGTTTGCTTAAAAAAATGATTGGGAGGTATGTCCATCTACCATGAGGATTAAAGTATAGTGAAGGTTCAGTCCTGTTTGGCTGATGATGGAGTAAGGGCCCCATAAAACACATTCTTGACCAAAAGGTATTAATGAATTTATATAATAATTATGATTTAATTCACTACATTATTTAATACCCTACAAATTAGTTTATTATAGTTCTTAATTTTGAAATGTTCATTGAATGTATTTTCCACCACAATCCCAATATCATTTTGAATGAAGACACTGAGTGAAAACACACATAAATGATACTTGGTACAGTAGAACACTTACCCAAAACTCACATGTTTCTTTCGAGGGTATATAACACTTGCGGATGATAAGTTGCTTCCTCTACTGCTATTGTTATTAGAATCATAATTCCTATTTAAATGTAACTCAGGTGAATTTCCTTTTCTACTTGAATCTGTAAGTGAAAGTAATGATGAACCTTTGCGTCTTTTGACAGAACTGGCTGAGGATGGAAGTGATTTACTGTCAGGTCTCTGTAACTTAGGAGTGACATATCTTGAATTTTCTTTAGGACGAGGCTGGAGTTTTCTAGTAGATTTGAATGCTGAAGCACTGAGAGAAGAAAGTGTTGAACTGTTGGAAGACACACTACCTGGTCGGGAAGTAGAAGAGATGGGAACTGGTGAATTTTTAGTTGATAGAGTTCTGAAAAAAATGTTTTAGAGATAATGAACATATGTAAAGCTGAAAAATGGGAGAAGAACTTGACAAAACAACTTAAATTAATCTCCAAAGTTTATGTTCTTTCAACAGAAGTAATCATACTCTCTAATCAGTAAGTCTTGGAGGATTCATGCCTCCATCATCAGTTAAAACCAACTAAAATTTGAGAATTTTAAATAATCAATTAACAAACTATACTTCACAGTGTTCCTGATCTTACACACTTTTATCAACTTTTGTTTTCTTCCTCAATTGTTAGTGCTCACTTCAATACGGATAAATGTGCATACATGTTTTTCTTAATACTTTTTCTTTATCGATAGTGAACAACTCTTACACATGTGAGAAAGTAACAAAATGTAGTATTCATAGGGCCAGTCTAAGATATAAGCAATATAAATAATAAAGTTATATAATTGGTATTTGATTTTAAGAATTGTATGTTTGAAAATATTGCTTGAAAGCACAGTGAATAATGTTTAAAGTAATGTTTCTTGATTGGTTGGTCAGTAAATTGTTCTGTCCTCACATTAGTCATTAATTGCCTCTATACCCAACTTCTGCAATTTGGGTTATGCCTTTTGAAATCTAAGCACATGCTTTTATCTTCATTCATTCATTAAAATCAAATTATGTGATAACATGTTATAGATGAATCAATTATACTTCAGAAATCTTCAAAGCAGTCAAATTTCAAGAAGAAAATGACATTACAAAAGATGGAATGATTTAACATTATCAAGGTAAGTTATTAATTACAAAGATGAGCATCGTTTATTTTCTTCCAAATCAATATTCTGACTACTGCCAAAGTTAATGCTCACTTGGTGGCTCTATCTTTAGACCTTACTGCTTTTTACTATTAACATGTTTGCTTCTTCCCTTTTAATTTTCACAGTAATTATTTAGGGGATTTCATATATTTTTGTAAGGCAGTATATTGCATTATTTACTCTTTTTTGTTTTGTTTTTGTTTTATACCAGCAGAACATAATAAATTCACCCCACTCCCCAATTTAAGAAGTAAAAAGATGTTGTTTTTTTTTACTTTTCTCTTTACAAGTGCTCTTAGTGTCTATTATGCAAAATTTCAGCTTGCTAAAGTTACTATAATTAGCTATATACTTTTAATTTTGAATGACTCTCTTACAAATGAAACTAAATTTGATTCTGTACACTTCAGGAAGTATGATGGATAATAATGGATTAAGCTAAGTGTAAAAAGGTTTTGTGATAGTGCAAATTTCAACTTCCTCAACCTGGGTCCAGTGTTAAGATATGAAAGTTATTAGAATTAGGCAAATTATTTCCTGTTAACATGTGCATGGCAGTAAATTTGCAACCACTGACTTAGATGTATTGGCAGTTTTATTTTTTACCATGGCAAAATTGTAAACTTCGGAAAGATTACAGAGATTTCTTTGCCTTAGGTATGACATGATATGTGTTAATGTGAACTATAAATCACTATAGAAACTATAGTTAAAGTAAAAAAATACTTTCAATGAGATATTCACAAAATTTAACGAGAGTTTACTATAGATCTATTAAAAATATCAGTACAAAGTAACAGGCTCTAAATTAGCTTTAAAATGCCGGTTTCAGGCATTTGATTTTGGATAAAATCTAGGGAAGACCTCCAGGTGGCCTTGTTTGTTTGGAGGGTTTTCTGTACCCTTTCTCCATGGTGATAAACACCGACATTCAGTTTTGTGCATGTAATGTTTTGCTTTTCAGCCGACCTTCATTATTCCTGTGGAAAATGTTCTGGTAATACAAAAGATAGCAACCAAACACAACTTTCTAGAAGGTTTGTCTCTCACGGTTTCTCTTTTTTTTATTAACACAAATGGAAAAAAATATTTGCAAGTAGTTCCATTACTAATTCTTTAATAATTTCAGGGACTCACACAATGAATGCTTCCAGAAAAAGAGCAACTAGACAACTGAATGGATAGATGTAGAAAAAAATCTTCCTGGCAGACTATTTTCCATGTCAGATGGAATAAATTAAGACAGTGACAAGGGTGAAAAAAATCCCTCATGCAAAGTTTGAACACTGGATAGTTATACTTAAATAAATATCTGAGATCTCTGGAGAATGATTGTGCACAAAAGTTAATGAAGAACAGTGAGAGAAAGCATACCTTAGTTGTTGATCAATTGATTTGGTTTCTGTAAAGGGGCAAAAGGACAAATCAACTTTCTTGACTATAGAACTAAGAGAAAAGCTTTCTTCATTAAAACAAATTCCTCTCACAGAGAAGACAGAACATTGTACATCAGCTTACATTTTTCTGTTGAGACAAGTGCGAGGAGAAATTCGTTTTCCATGTCCAACATAAGAATTTCTGGATGATGATGTGGACGGTTTCTTTTTGCTAGAACTCGTGGAAACAGTCTCCTCTCCTCCACCTGTCAGATACAACACTTTATTCCAGGAATCAGATGGTGTAGATGTTGGTGTTTCATTAATAGCCGAATCTGAATCATTGGATTTTTCGGTTTTCTTCCTATTTTCTTGGCTTTTTAAAATGATATTGTCTGAAACTAAGTAAATCTTATTTTAAGGATTTTAAAGACAGAAAGTAAAAAAATGGTAGTAAGAAAATCAATTAAATTAAATGAAAATAATAAAAAATTAATAATTAGAGAGAGAAATAATATGAATATTTCAAACACATTTTGATTAGCCACATCATTATATTCATTACCATTTGAGGGAATGAAAGAATTGGTATATTCATTTTTTCATTGTCAAGTTATTCCTTTCAAAGTTATAAATGACATTCCAATACTTCTCGTTACTCATCTGAACATATTTTACATTGACGAGCCCTAAAGCCCCACACAGAAAAAAAAATAATTAATTGGCTTGTTATTGATGTGTTGTTGTTCAGACCATGGGACCTCCTCCTTCACCTAATCATATTTTTGAGAGAAGAATGAGAGATTTTCAGTTGCAAGGGTATTTGAAGGTAACAACATTTGTCTGAAATACCCAAAAATCTCATTAAGTTCAGCAGAGAAGGTATTGAAGGGTGCTCTCCCACATAGGGTGAGGGCAACACTTATCAGCCACAAGTTCAGTTTCCATGGTTCTCTGATTATTTAAGATAAATGATGGAGTTATATTCTACTTACTAAGCCATGGATCGTTCTTTCTCTTTCTTCATTATCAATCCTGCATCATGATACAGTGTCAGGAAGAGCATCCAATCAGGACAGTGGGGAAAAATGGGGAAAAGACTAGATATAGCGGATCTTTCTGCAACCTCCCAAAGAATCAGTGCTTGATACATGTATAATTTGACATATCTTTGCATCATTCACTTCAACAAAATAAACTTTACTAGTATTTTTTGTCTGAAGATCAATTCACCAAAAGAGTACTTTGAGTCAAGCAATATCATATTATAGCAGATAAAAATAAGAAGAAATGTACATGTAAATGGTTCTGGATAAAAATAAGAAGAAATGTGTATGTGAAATTTCTTTTCAATTGTTTGCTTTGTTGAATGTATTCATGTCATGAGAGAAATAAAAAGTCTGTTTGGTAATTGACATTCAGTGCTTGTAAATTATTGCTTCCATACATCCTGTTATCAGAAACCAACAGTTTTAGGGAGAAAAGTAAATAAATAAATAAATAAATTTATTGTCAAAAAACAGTACAAACTGCGTATGACCACGTGGAGGAAAAAAAAAACAAATTTACTCTCCGGAAGCAAGCAAGGGACCATCCCATCAATTCCGATCAAGGGCCCTGAGGCAGAGGCGGATTCAAAAATTTCAGCAAAAGTTCCTAGATAAGATAAAAAGTTGGCTGCGAGTTATAATACTAATAGAATGTCAAATTTTTGTAATTTTAAGCAAAAAATAACATGTACAAGTTATTATCGAACTATAGATTATTCTGAGTATAGTGTTTAAAAATCATAAGAATTGAAATAACACTAAATTCACGATTTATTGTTACAATAAACACGCCCCTAGACAAAGCCTAGAGAACCTGTATGATAAATCCGTCTCTACCAGAAGGAAAAACGGAGAAAAACCCGGGCCAGGATGGGTGATCAACTCTTATAATAAACTCTTATAATTGCCAGAAAGGTGATCAACTCTTATAATAAGAGGGAAGGTGTGCAGCAGATTCTGTAGTTTCTGAACTGGAGATTAATTTCTATATTGAATTTCTACAGTTTTGATTTTGACATATATCATACTGTTTTCTGTGAATCATTAGAGTACTATCAATGTTCCTTTGATGCATAATTTCTCAAGTTGCAGTAAATGTATCTAAATGAGATACAATTGGCAGTACACACCACATTAACACGTGTGCAACATCACCTTGATTGCTTGGCAAGGACCCAAAATGGTCGAGAACCTTACTCACATGTAGAGGAAGGAAGAGAGAGGAAGGATGGAGAATGATTCTAAGGATTAACATTTTAATGGAGCAGGAAATGTCTAACCTAAGTAAATGCTATGTTTTCTTCCGCAATTAACTGTTTTATTTCTTAATATAAATAATGGTTGAGTATTTCCTTGATGAAAGATACCCTAACTATTTAATTTCTCTAGCTTCTCCAGATCAGTCAGTTTTGATTCATGTAATTCTATTCCTTACAAAGCTGCATAAAATTTTTACATGTTAAAGTGACTTTCTCAATGTTAAGTACAAAATTTAAATTTACAGATTACACGGATTTCTTCAAAGAAAAAATGAATACCCTATTTTTCTTAAGTTGCATTATCCCATCTTCATCTCCACCATTAGAACAATACCATGTAATATTGAAAGTATTCTCTTCTACACTTGTCAGCTTCCTTAATATTGTACAAGTATTCAACTTAAGTAAACATGGTAATTATGTTGTCTTTGTGGCATTGTAAAATGTTTATTTACTTTCATGAAATGTTAATGGTAGGTCATTGAGAAACAACAAGTTTATAAACAAACGTATCAAAATTTTTCATTAATACAATACATATTATATTGGAAATAACACTTATATTCCTTAAACCCTCAGATTCCCCTTTGATGATATTACTTCAGAAGCAACAAAGAACATATCCAATGCCATAAATTATAATGTTCTGACAGTATTGTCCAACATTCTCAGGGTATCAAGAAACAGGGAAGAATCCTTCAAGTGCCCTAACAAGGCTTGTGCAGCCTCATAAGTACAAAGGAGGTCCCTAAGTTTATCTCAGTTAACTGTCTCTCAAATTAATGATATTTTATGTAAATCCTCTGAAAAAACTAGAGAAGGAAAAAATTACTTACTTTGTTTTGTTGAAGCGCGAGTCAAATTTTCTTTGTCAAGGAGATCTTTCCTTGTTAGGGAGTCCAAATTGGTCTGATCTTTAGAAACATCTGTATATGGAGGAGCATTTTCTTTCATAGGCTTGCTGCCACTCTGAGACATTAATTCTCTTCGAATGGCACGGCATGTTTCAAGTTTATCTGGAATCAATATTAATTCTAGAAAAGAATTTACAAATAACTGAACCATTTATATAATTTAAAATTAACATATTTAGGAATGAAATGTCTGAAAATATTTGCAGGAAAGTGATCATAACTGACCAAATTTTTGTTTTCATTGGTAAAAAATAAAGAAAGCAATTCAGGCAATGCAAAATGTTAGCATTCAAGTAAGCTCAAGCAAGCATGTCTAAAGGTAACAAAAACTGTGATGTAAGAACAAATTTTTACTAGCCAGTATTATTTCACTACATCATACTTTTGAATTACTAGTTTTGTACTAAAAAATTGAGAAATAATAAAAATGTAGTCAAATATAATCATAACATTTTTTAATATCCTTGAATATTTCTCTGTGATCCAGGTGTTTCAAGTAATATTAGGGGGGAAAATGAATATTATTTTACTGAATTGAACCAATCATTATTTTTTCTACTTTAAAAAATGCATATTAAAATATAAATGTTATAAAAGGTTTTACTTCTTTTAGAAATTGGGGTAGCTTATTTCAAATTAATCATATTTCTTTTGCCAAAGGACTTACTATAACCATGCTGGAAATCAGCATACAAAGTAAATTGAAGACCAATTCTTTTAAGTGTGTTGCATAAATATACTTATAGAAAGATACTAAAGTTTCATTAATTAGTATAATACTAAAAATTGGTTCATAAGGAATTGTTGATTATCTTTTTTCTATATGATATAATTGAATATTACAAACAATTTTATTGTACAAGAAAAGTTACTAGATGTACTTCATCAAAAAAATATTTTTTCTCCTTTTCTATATTTTATTATGTATTTGAAGAAAGATCATTTTATCTACTTTCCCATCATATTATCTTTCCTGGTTTGGATTGAGGAGGCAGTATGTTAAGTTGCAGTGGAATTGTAAGATACAGCCCTGCACTTGTAAGGATAAGACAGCGAAAATTCTTGCATAAAACTCCACCCACTCCAGCTAATTACAGGAGCAAACCAATCTTCTCCAGCAATGAAGCAGCATAAGCAGTGAAGAGCCTACCACTTATGCTACACCCAGATTCTTTTTTATCAAACATAACTACACCTTAAAATACTTTAATGCTGTTACATGGTCATTTCACCTAAGATACATTCATCAAATTCATTACTATCACTCTAATAACCTGCTATCTTTCCTCTCTGAATTGTATGTAAATTTCTTCAAGATCTCTTACGTGAATTACCAAATATGAAAATAAACTGTTATAAAAATGTGGTTAACTATTACAAAAAGAATTAAATTCACCTTTAAAAAAAGATAGCAGGTTTGTGCACTGTTTTGATGATGAGCAGAGTCATGAATTGCTTCATTTAGTCATGACATATTTCTTGGTGCATTCTAATATTATTACAAATAATAAAATTTATTAATGGCTTGCCTGTTTTAAAATGTAGTCTTGCATACCAGGAATTGAAGTGGCATTACTGTTTAGAGAAATGTATTGTGGTTAAGTAAATTAACAAGCAAATTTGATCTGGTCACTTTTATTGATAATTATTCATTTAAATGTTGAGCAATAAACAAAAAAATAATGTAAATTTTGTGGTTGTTAGTGTTGTTTGTAATACATGATGAACATACTTAACAATCAGTGGCAAAAGTAAAGAAGAAAATGTTATAAAAAGATACAGAGGGAGAGTTAAGTTCAGACATATAACCCTTACTCAGTCTGTGCCTCTCTTCATTCTGATAAAGCTGGAACACCTCTGCTGGTGCTAGAGCTCCCAAATCCTCCTGATATTCTTCAATGGTCTTGTGAAGAAGCTCCACAGGCTAAACAGACATCATGCACAAAGAATATAGTAGCAGCACCCCAAGCAGCAATATCTTCGGCTCCAAAGAAAAAACTAGTCTTGTATTCTGACTTAATTAAAGAAAAATAAAATATAGTTCTCTGAATATGCTTTTACTAAGCTATGACTAGTATGAAAAACAATTTTGAAAGCAATTCAAAGCTGTGAAGCATTCTAAATATATATGGTTATGGTGCATGTACATAAAATACTGCCCTCAAACCATAATTAAGCCCATATTTTCCATCTCCCTAGTAAAGCATTGTATTATGGCATTGGTGCATTGCGGGTTGCATACCTATCAATAGGAGAGGTGATGGAATAAATATTTTTTGCTGATATGACCCAATATTATAAATATTTTATTCCGTCTTTGTCTCATCTCTCTCTCTTTCACATTCTTGTAGTCTCACTCACTGTCAATCCTCCTCATACTTTCTCTCACCTCCTCAATTATACATACTTTCTCATTCCATTTCTTTTCTTCCCTGCATCATTTAGAAATATACTATTTCCATAGATATTGGCACTTAAGGTATTCAGACAAGTTGGCATATGCAGTTCAGAGAATTAACATTAAATTTGAGAATCAACCTTGATTCAGGAATGAATACACAATTACAACAGAAGAAATTAATGATAGAAATAATCTCACTGAATTGAGAACAACATCCATCTAAGTAGATAAATGTACAATTTTTAGAGAAAGATAAAAAGTTCCTTTTAAATTTTTTCCTTATCTTCCATTTATTGTTTTCACCAACCTGGCATTTGCTTCCACCAGAAAATGCAATACATTATTAAAATGAAATTATCATTTATTTACGATATGATGAGTTCACTCTCATATGTTATCTTTAAATAATACCAGTTATAAATGTTATTTTGTTACATAATACCAGTTAAACATGTTATCTTTAAATAAAGCCAGTTTAAATAATATCACAAGTTATCTTTAAATAACAAGAGGGTCTCTTGTTATTCTAAGTAAGGGTGATTCCTTGAGTATTAAATCACCATCCTATTTCCACTTAACTATGATTTCAATGCAATAAGTAGTGATGATTTAACTTTCATTGGTCGAGGCTTGCCAGGGAGTGAAGGGTCCTTTCACCTAAATGACTGAATGTCAAAGGAGAAACTACACTCTTGTGTTGTGAACTGTATATTATTTCATTTATTTCATCTTTTTGTGATGTGTACAATAAAATGAGTGTGTATCAGTTATTAGAGGGATTATTTAGTCTAAAATTCAGCAGCCCTTTCACCAGTTGATCAAGTCATGGGCCGCCACTGACTTTTGTTACAGATATGAGTCCACAGGCATTTCATAAAAGCTTTAAAGCTCTAACTATGAAGGCTAAATTATAGTTGACGAACAAAGCAAGCATATTCCATGCAAAATTTAAGCATTCAGAAGAATCAATCCTAAAAATAACTGACATTGATTTATTTTGGGTATATAAATAGGGAAGAACAACTTTGTCACAATAAATTGTGAAAATTTAAAAAGTATTTTGCAGTGACTATTGTTGAAAATATTGAGAGATATGATCTCCCACTCAAATCGCAATTTTAATAATCATCTCATGATATAGTTTTACAACACTGTCATTTAGATATGCAGGTACAAGATCTAGAAGGCTTTGGAAGTAGGATCCAGTATCAGTATTCCAGAGCATTTCTTTCTGTAAAGACCCTAAAAAATTAAAAGTGTTGCTGATTCCTAGAAATACTCAGAGGTCATATACCAAGGAAGACTACACAACTTCGACCACTTTGCATACTCTCATACCAAATCATCTTCAGATTTCTGCATAATATCAATTATACATCCATGGGCAAAAATACTTTAAAGATCTTTGAATGGCAGAATATTCAGAATTTGATGAAACCATTCAATGGCAAAGGATTTGCTAATACATATAAGAAGAAAATTTTAAGCAAAAGTATTGCCCTTTAAATATTCTAATGAATATTATCTTCTGTAAAATTATAGAACTTTGAGGTAATTTTGTTTTCAAGTTGGTTGTAACATATATCATTTGGATATTTAATCTTACATTTTTTCCCACTTTGAAAAGAGAATGAAAACTAATTGTTGGTAAACTATGTAATTTGTATTATATATATGAATTTATAATACCAATACATAATTATATAATGATATAACTATTGAAGTAATTGATAATATTCTCAACTACTATAAAATTGTTGAAATATTTTAAATGACTTTGTAAGATGAGTAATGAGCCACGATAATTAATTTATTTATGATTCTGTAACATATTCACCTGATGATGACTGAAATTAGCAATCAAAACATTGTGTGTGGAAAGAAAATATTAGTCTACTTACATGGTCATTAGAAATATTACTATTAGAATTATATTTTATGTTCCAATTAAGTAAGATGCATGAACAAAAATGAATACAAAAAATAGTGTTATACTATGAAAGTTGATTACTGTCTCCTGAAATTTTGTATGTAACTTGACCAGATCATTAAATATATCAGTTTCTTGGTGAAAATGTAGATAATTTTTATATTAAGTGTTTTATTGTAAATGCATTTTATAATAGGGCAAGGAGAAAAATTGTATAAATGGACTTTTCTTGATGAAACCTGACTTGTTTCCAGAACTTAGTATGTATGTCATTTGAAATCACATTTTCATAACAAAAAATTAATCCAACATGTATAACACAATAAGAAAATTAATAGCTATGTTAACAATTTATAACATTTCTCAGCTTTTAACTTAGTCCTTACCTTACAGCCAGCTTTCCTACAAGCCTCTAAAGATCGAGGACTTGTGAGTACATATGGACTATCTCGAGCGGAAGAATTTTCAAAATTATATAAATTTAAATGAAGAGGTTCATTAATTGATTTAGTTCTCATAATGAATTTGCTGAGTTTGTTGACAGTTTGAGACAATAAACTGAAAAAGAACAAAGGAAAATATTTTACATAACAGTAAAATGTTTCTGTAAAGAAGAAAATAATAACAGAAATACAGCAGGTAATTGAATTAATAGAACTATGCATTATATCATCCAATTTTAGCAAATATAATTACGATCAAAATTATATGAGCATTTTCAGAAATATCATAAAAAGGTAGATATAGTCTAAAACAGTAATAATTCTGATATGGTTATTTTCAATTCTAAAACAATACTAAAATCAATCAGTAATTTGAAGCTTTATATGATACAAGTCCTACACAAGTATAATTAATTTTGAACAACTTAAGTAATGGATATATTTCTTCCGTTTACCCTACACGTGGAGAAGATGTGATAACTTTTGGTCAGGTGAAAATGGTGACAAGCTGGGAAAGATCTGGGTGGAAATGGTGTACAGTTGGGGAAGGCCAAATGGGTGGTGTGGTGGTTAACACCCCTGCGATCAAAGTAGGCCTCCTTGGTTCGATTCCCGACTCATCACCATTTTCACCTGACTGAAAGCTATAATTTAAGTAATATTCAATTGACAATAGTAAAATTCTCCTCAAAATAAATGATTTCAGAAGTATTGGGCCTACAGGAACATGAACAACCCTTTGTATAAGAACAATAAAAAAAATTATGAAAGTGGTCCAACAGAAGTCATAAAAAATATATATATAAAAAATGATCCCATTAAACAGATCCTTACCATTGAGAATCTCAAAAAGTGTAACAGGAAGGCTACATTGAAATTATTTTGGACCTTGTATCTTAATATTAGTATTTTATATTTATTGTCATATTCCTATTCAATAAACCCATTGACAGCTGGTAAAAAGGACATAGTAACTGAATTAACTACAATTCAGGATAAAAAGGTCGTTGAAAGAGAAAACTCAGTAACTGCAGTGNGACAGGAGGGAAATATCTTTAAATAATAAAATAAGTGTTCAACAAAAGAAAAAATTAATCTTAAGTTATAGTTAATAATATTTTTTGCTGCATGTGGAACTAGAGAAAATATTTATTACACAACTAAAAACATTCAATTTTTGCACTTTTATTTTACCCTACTTCTATAAAATTAATCAATTTGAAAGATGAAGGGCAGAAAACTTTTAACTTAATTATATAATTATCTATTATAATTAGAAATCAACAAAGGTGCAAGTTAAAAACAATTATTATATAAATATATAAGATTAACATTATCTCAGCAAAGACAACAGAATTTTATTTAAATAAAAAAGCCCTCTAATTAGACAATAACAAGACCTACACTTTGCCTTACCAATTTGTTTGATTCATAGGGTATATCCTGGACAGCCATATCCATTACAAACGGGAGAGAGCTAATAATATACTGTTTTCACCGACTGTTTTTACAGTTCAAGAGTATTTTGAAATCCTAAAATTCTTATATGGCCAATGCTCCGGTGCTACTGCAGCTGAGAGTCAGGGAAACAAAATAGATGAAGGAGGAGCGGAAGGGGAAGATCAATAGTCCTCGATGAAGGGGAAGGAAGAAGTTGAAGGGGGAGCGCTAACGATGCGCCCCACGTGGATAACAGCGCGAACACACGTGAGAGAGCAATTTTCAGGTCAAGTCTGTGGTCGCAGTGACCCGTGGATAATTTCCAGACTAACCACGAGACGAAAATTCAGTTTCGTTCGAACCCCTCATGCACCCCCCTCACACGCTCTCACGTCCTTTATCTCTGCGTCTTGCTCCCTCCTCTGGCCTCTCTTACACATCTACTGATTCTCGCGGTGGAGGATGGAGGTAAAGTATAACATACGGATCAAATTTCGATACACGCCATCGAAATCAAGCCGATCATACAATTTTCTTTTCGATCGTGGAAAAGGATCGCGAACTCTTTCATCGAAGAATGAAGAAAACGAATGTTTGGAGGAACATTTCAACTTTCTGGGTTTAGATGCGAAAATGAGCAAACAACCCACTTTTCAACAGGTACATATTTCAATACACAAATGCAAGTTTACAAATATTGTGCGACGTTTTGACCCTGTTTATCGGTCATTTTTCTTTTCGCATCACGAGTTTCTGTTAGCAAATTCGGTCTATTGTGAGCTCTAAGTTGACACCGAGCTAAGTGACCCTTTGAATAAACCGTAACAATTTTTTGTAAATTGCCTGATGATCGCTAATAAGAGTCGAAACGTCGCACAATATCTGTAATTTATATTTTAGTAGTGAAAAATAATGCGTATGTTGAATGTGGGTCGTTTGTTTATTCTAGTATACAACTTATACACGCGATATATGTTGCGCCGGTTATACGCCCTGTGCTACGCCCATCGTGTTGGAGACAGACCCAGCAGACGTTGTCAGGTGGCGATGTCACCTTTGTTTGGTTGATGGAGCGCGGGGGATAATTCGGTCCATATCCCAGTACTACTCACGCATGTGTTCCGCGCCAGTTTTAGCGGCCGATGATGTGTTAAAAAGGAAAGGATGCGCTAATGTTTCCGAATTGGATTATCAAGGGATCCAAAAGAATGGAAGGATTCCAGGACAGAAATTCATCACTTTATTTCCCACTCTCAAAGATTCGATACCGCGAAGAAATATTAAATGAAATTGACATCAGGATTCTTTTTTTAAAAAAAGAGACCTCGGCAATCCGACCTTCGAAAACTAATTTATCCTTCTGCAAAAGTGATTTGCGGCAACATTTAGACAAAGCATTCATAATTTATTATTGCGTAACCTGTTCTTCTAATTCTCGGAACTCCTTTTACTTACTTCAATAGGACAGGACTATAGTTCTAGATAATCAAAGAACAGTGATAATAATGTTTATTTACTTGTTACGATCTCATGTAAATCAGCAGCACAGTCGTACCATCACAACTGAATGGTTCCGCCCAACAACGTTGCAAGCAACAAAAATATTTTTCAAAATACGCTAAAAAGTTTTTTTTGTATGTTGTATAAATCTATTGGATGGTTTTTAGCCGTAATATATTGTAAAATTTTCTTAAAGAGTATTTTACAGTCCCACACGATTGTGGGTCACCTATTTTAAAAATATATGAAAAACTAAAACTATAGAGCAACAACTTTGTAGACGCATGTCGGTAATTTCATGAAAAACTTTTATATGTACTAAATGTCAACTTAACAGAATATTTTTTTGAGAAAATGAGTATAAGCATTTGAACCTGGTAATTACAAACAAAAAATTTCAAAATAACTATTACGACATTACAGTGTGTAAATGATTCCGAAACTATTCACTTCGAAGGTCATTAAAAAATTCAAAAACTTTCTCAGGAATATATCGGCTTATATCTTTCAAGTCAGTTATGTTGTCTTTTATGTTTTCGTCTGTTGAATTGGAAGACGCTTGCCGTACAAGTTGGGAAATCGCGCTAATTTAACTGGTGGAAGGTTTCTTCCGCCCCTTCCGCGAGCTTTCTCAGCAATGTTGAGTTTCTCACCGCTGGAGCACATTGCGTAAAGTTCTGCACACGTAATGTTGTAGAGTCATCAGAAGCTACTTGACACCAGACTTGTTTAGTTATCTTATAGCTCCCTTAATGCAGAGAATTTTCAACAACACTCAAATCCTTGAAGTCATCTGTTCCCATAACACACACTTTAAATCTGATGGGACTGGCATCGGCAATTACCTCTACCCAGTGCATAGGGATATACTCTTTGGTCCCTTTTATTGCTCTCTCAATGACAGCGAAATCACGGTCACATGGAGAAAACTATGACCCGCAGTCATAAACTTTCGTTCTACTGATGAAAAGTAGTTTCCCACCAGTAGATGGTGCATTAGGGTAATCATTCGCCAGTTATTATTTTGACCAATACATCAATCACCAGAAAATCAAAACACGTGCCTCGTCTGGCTTCAGTGCTGTGGAGTGTGTTTCTATGTACATGAGGATGCACGATGACACCTTTGCTGCTCCTTGTTTACCTACAGTTTCGTCTCAGAAAAACATGCTTACAAACATAATTTTATATTTTTGGGCGGGCTATGGCCAGTGTTTTTCGGATTCTCGGCGATTGCGGTGATCGGTGACGTTCTATGTTGTACGCTTTCTTGAAGCTACTCACGCGCTCTAGATATTCGGGAAGTAGAGGAGTTACAGGATGGTTTAACCCCTCTCTGAAAATTTTAAAGTAGTATAAACAATTCTAATGCCCTAGATGTTGGCGAGCCCTAAAAACCCAATTTAAAAAGGTATCAACAATCTGGCAAATGACTAAACCCGAGCGATATGTTACAGGAATTAAGTTTCATTTGATATTTTTACGGACTGCGATGGTTGAGAGAGGAAGCTCGCAGGTCCCGATTGTTGTCGGGTTGTAAGATTGTCGCCCCAAATGGAATCAAAATTATAGAGAGCGATTCAGATATAGGCTTCCGTGGTTTCCTGGTTCTCCCACGAGAAACAGGAAAGTCGGCGCAATACTTTCATAATGAGACACGGACTGCGCGCGATCCCTCCTTCTTTCCTTCCCTAAATCTTTTCCCCCGTTCGCCAAAGGTGGACTGGGTGTCAGTACTGACGTCACCCCAAACCATATACGCCAGATATCGTCCCACTTCATGGGTTGTCGTACCAATTACAGATTAGAGAATAATTTTAATTTCATTTACTAATTTGGTTTGTATCGATATTTCATTCAATCTCTCCGTCAAAATATATCGATGCAGTTTTTCTAATTCTATACAAAAAGGGAAACACGATTACTTGTTTTATTGCTGTGTAGTTATATTTACTAATTGATGAAATTCTTTAAATGGCTAATTATGAAAACGCTCAATGCATGTACTCTGACAACGGTATTATTTTTCACGTTATTTAAATATTTAATATGAATATAACTCCACTATCGTTCTTTTCATATTTTGAGGTGAAAAAAGGCGAGAGGAAGGCTGAGAGACAGAAAGGGAGGGAAGGAGAGCAAATACAAGAATCAACACAGAAGAGGTTGGCAATATGATCATTAAGAACGAAAAGACCACNAACACAGAAGAGGTTGGCAATATGATCATTAAGAACGAAAAGACCACTACAACATTTATCAATGTAGACCTAATCGAGGCGAACCTGGGCAGTTGTAAGGGTATTATCTTCAATAAACTACTCTGTAAAGAATATAAAATTAAAAATAAAACGGAGTTCATGTGTCTGTGTTTCCGATGGCTAGCGCCGAGACGGATAGGTCAAGAGAATTAGGCAAACGTGTTATACAGGAGGGTTCCAAGAATGCTAACCAGTGAATTTTGAAAAATTCGATAGTGTTTTTTTTAATTTAATTTTTAAGTGCGTTTTAGTGACAGTTGCGGAGCGCGGAAAGATTTAAAGCTTCAAAATTCGGTTAACACGGCCTCCTGGATAAGTCGAAGTGCGTCACTCAGCGATTTTTTGAATTTCAATTTAGATTTTTATTTTTCATTGTCTATGTTTAACGTATTAATAAGAATTAGCTTCGCTTCTGCATAATTAGAATGATATTAGTTTTACAGCTATATATTGCGGGTTGCATTTGAACAAAACCAAGAAAGTAGCTAACGGTATCAGATAGTAGTTCTGTAACTTATTAAGATATACTATCCGACATCATTTAATTTCAAATTCGTTAGTGGATTCTTGAACAAACTTATTATCTGTATATAAGAGAAAATAAGTAATTAAGAATACTAATGAACAGTACTCACATATTGTATCATAACACTTACATTGACAAATAACACACGGGCAATTCCTGGTCAAGTAGACCTAGGGGTTGCATGTGCTGGTCTGGAGAAATAATGTTGAATCTATTTCTATGTCCAAAAGTAAGTTTAAACTCAAATATTCAGACTTCAAGATGTGATCTGTGAAATTCCACAACCATTTACATTTTTATCATTTCTTTCGAATCACTTCTCAAATATCATTTCATCGCCTCGAAAACGTGAATTTCTCATTAAAAGTAGTTCCAAATCTGTAAGGCTCATTGGAATTTTTTCGAGGAATCCAAATAAGCTTACAACATATTAATCAGATGCTTCCATGGACGTGAAAGTCAATAATTCAAGATTAAATTGCTTTTCTTCGAACCACAATAACTAAAAAATGCCACCCTCTTTATTTCTTTTTTCGGCTCAAAAATGTTCTTTTCATATCTTCTTTTAAGACAATATTTATATCTTTAGGTAACGATGGATTTCGAGTTGAAAATTGAAGACCGAAAACAAAGTGTTTTAATGAGTATCTTACAGAAAAAGTATGGGTAGGTCGAGGTTTCAACTGTAAAGTCCTCAACAAAGTTTTCTGTCGGTTCTCAATGATTTTTTCAGAATTGAAAATATGGATATATGACTATCCATCCTTCACATTACACAAAAATAATTATTAAAGAAGATTCAGACCGAGAAAGCAAAGGTGTAAAGTATCAATTTTAGACCTAGAGAAATGTCACTGACAAGTACTTTTACGTACTCTCAAAATAGAACCTCCTTCAGGGGTGCGCACTTGCATGGTTAAGTTGTCCAGGGGGCGTACGGGGAAGTTCCATGGGAAGGGGGAAATGTGCGTAAAAATAATAGAATTCGCTCAAAAGTTTTCTCACAAATGCACAAGCTTGTAATCTCTGTCTGTTTTATTTATTTCATTATTCGATGTTTCAGGCGTTTAAATACGACATCAGTCATATTGTCATATTTATTCGTAATTTTCAGTTCTCGCGAATGTCGTCGAAGGAACCAATTTCTTATGATTGGGAGAAACGCCTGTTCACATTTACATGTCACCATTGAAAGAGGCATTGTTTTCGAAAAATAAAAGACGATTCATTTTTATCTCTGGGACCTTGGACGATAAAAACATTTGATAGATTCATCAAACGACAGAAGGATTGCAGTCTCGTTAAAGAAAGAGTGTCCTTGAAATCTTTAGCACATATTTGGAAGTAATGGATTTGTATATGATAACTACGAGAGTCCTATGGGCCTACAGAATTGTTACTATAATCTGTGCACTTGGACTGTTCACGTATACGACACTCATGAACATATATGGTAGTGTCGATTGGGATGACTCCAGGAAAGCCAAACAGGAAGAAGGTAAACTTGTGAAATAGTTTAAGTTAATAGAAAATAAGCGTATACATAGAATTATGAGCATAAACATAGCGTAAATATTTACTGAAGTCCTAAGTTCAAACATCCAACTCAGAGTTAACCAACACCCTTTCTTTCACTCAAGAATTGGCGAGAATTGCTCACTGCATAATTATGTACGAAATGAATGTCCAGGCATTCGTAGTGAAAATTCGTTTTTCAGGTCTACTTCATAAAGCAGTGCCACGAAAATTTAGTGTCAGCAAGCTCAGTCAAATAATTTTCTCATAGTAGCCTAATGTAAATAGTATTACCTCTATATACGATCTTAACTTAGTTATGAACAATCTAAAACCACAATAAATGTATTTAGTGTTTTATTTTGCAATTCTTCGGACTGCCATAGTGAGCTCTAGAGTAAAGTGGAGGGGACACCGAGTTTGGCAAGACCGTGACAATGACCGTATAGTAGTCCCTTGTTATCCTATCCTAATCTTCTATTGTCCCTTTTGAATCAAGCGAAACGATGCTCAACTTATGCCATGACCTACTAGATCAGCTTTTTTAATTCAATGTGTTAGAGAGAGACAGACATACGCTCCGGGTGTGCCAACCTACTGAATATTAGGCGTCACGCTCCGGAAGGACCTTCAACATGGGAGTTGTGTATCCAGTTTATACAGTTGAGATCACTGGAATGCTTTGGCAATGAATTTGAACTATTAAGGAGTGAAATACAACGTTAACGTAAGATAGCGTTAGAGTCATTCCTATCCTTTGTATGCTGCTAGAATCATATACTCCCACGACGTGGTTCGGTTTCCGACCAGTTAACCTTAACATCCCTAAAGTGTGGGCACGAATACCTTGCGATTCATTTGCGATATGGTGGTCGAATTCATACGAATTTTAGTTGTACGATCAAAAAGGAAGTGTCTCGAACACCTGACATCTGGTGCCGGAGTGAGCCAGCATACTGTTGTCATTGCCATCATCAGAATGCCAATGTAACCTTGGGAAAGGAAATGTGGATCACGTGTATTGGGAATGTCCTTTGTTGGAATAGTGTAGGAAAGGGGAGAAATTTTAAACGGATATGCAAGACAATATGACGCTTTAGACATCCGATATTGTGATACAAAGATACGTACAGAGAGAAAATGAATGTGAAGCAAGTAATGAGACAGGATAAATAGAAGCAGAGAATTGAATCTTTGAATTGAAAATGTTAGGGCAGGGAGAAAGAGTTGTATATTACATTTTTTTAAATTGCATTGCTGTAGATGGTTTATTATAAAAGATTTATATCAAACTTGTTCTTTTCTTTCCAATGATTCCTCGAAACTTGAAAGACTCGCTATTGAGGCTTACAACTATACTTCTCGTGCCGAGACTAGAGTTCGCTGAGCTCTGCACTCCGTTAATCCTACGAGCATACTTTACGTTCTGTTTTGAGATAGTTTGTCCGTTCTTTTATGATTTATATTTTGAATATCACACATGTTTCGGTTTAAATCCCGTCATCTACAGTGGATTCAATTAAATGGTCCCACAGCTTAAATATGTACTTTCCACAACCTTCAATGTGGTTGTCCCTCGTTGCGCGGTTCACAAGGTCTTGGATGTTCTTAATATTTCCAGATATAAAATGTCTCATTTTAATTACCTAATGTAATCTCAAAATATGTTATAACTTAATGCATTGTTTGTTGTATTGAAATGTTGCAATTTTACAGGTTTAAATCAGGCTGACAAAGATGAAATATAGAAAAAGGCAATGGATGGACTTCTCCACATTCTAAATGGGCACCAAAACTCACTACAAAAGGCTGGAATAAATTGCTGATTAGACTGACCAAGACCAAAAGAAGACAGTAAAAATTAATATGTAACTATTTACTCTAACTCTAAGAAAACACTAAGAAAAATGTAATTTGAGTCTGACGAATATCAATAGCTGTTAACACCAATATGTAATATTTTAACCTAAAATCCATGTAACATTTACAAAATTGTGATTAAATTTACTCCACTTTTTCTATAATATATTTTGTATGTAAGATGACCTGTCTTCCACCCTTTTCAAATCTATTCGAAATTATATTTCATTCAAAATCTTCAAGCTCTTAAATAGTTGTTAACGATACCGCGAGGTAATATATTACTGATGTTATATTGAATGAAAATGAGAGGCGAACCCCGATCTCGTTTCCCATTTTCATTCAGTATAACATATTTAATATTAAAAGTTATAGACCCTTCTAACGTTTTTATCTTCTATTTTAATGGAAAGTTCCAAACAAATATTTACAAAGACAACATCTATAAATTTTATTGCGAAGCCTTTTGTTTGAGTGGTTTTGTGGGATAATGATGATGTAAGCTACATTCATTATAAATAAAACACCACATACGCTACGTATAAACTCTTCAATCAATCCTAAGCAACTAAAACCACTAGTTTGAACTAAGTTATGAAAAATCAATAAATTATAAAGAATTAAAAGATTTTTGGTCACAGAGATATTTTTGTCACCAAGTGCATTACACGCAGGAGGAGAGGTAATAACGGGTCTGCTAACAAGGACCAGGTATTCTTTACGGCGCCGGCTGTACCACGGTATTGGATGTTAGGAAACGTTTATCACACGAGGTCAGCAACTGAAAACAAAGTATTTATTTTGAAATGCACGATTTTTTTACACAATTTTAATATTTCTTCTATACTGCGGTTAGACTTATACCGCAGAGAACACCGCAGAATAAGTTCTACCAGTTTTGTATGGGGCGAAGTTCTAACTGGTCACTGACCATAAGCCACTGGTGACAATAATTAATCAAAAAAAAAAGATCTACCAGAACGTACAGCTAGCAGACTACAGCGTTTGGCGTGGACATTAATGTCGTATTCGTACGAAATCCATTACAGGGCCACGGACAAACATGCCAATGCAGAGGCATGATCGAGATTACCATGCGGAAGCGATGTGGAGTTTGATAACAAAGAGTGTTGCGACTTACTGTCGAATGAAGAGCAGGAAGTGGTGGATTTGTTTCCTATCGACTCGAAAGTGGTGAAGAAGTTCACAATAGCGGATAAAATACTATCGCAAGTGGTAAAGGACACAAATCAGGGATGGCCTGAGAAACACGAGGTGCCAAAGGAACTTTCAAGATATCTTGAAATTAGAGAGAACAAGGGGTAATTCTGCTGGAAAACGAATACTCGAGAGAGATGATTCCTCGGAAGTTAACACTACGAGTACTAGACTTACTTCTCACCAGTCATTGGGGAGTGTCTAGGACCAAACAGGTGGCTAGAAGGCACTGTTATTGGCCGGAAATATCAAAATACATCAAAGAAATGGTCAGCAAGTGTGCAGTATGCAGGAGTTACCAGGATAGCCCACCAAAGCATTTTTCACCATGAGCACTACCGAAGAGAGCGTGGGAGAGAATGCTCATAGACTATGCGGGGTCGGTGTTTGGGAGCGTGTGGTTAATTGTAGTCGACACTTTTTCAAAGTTTCCATATGTGACCCAGGTCAACTGCATGACAGCGGAAGCAACTATCGAGGCATTGTCGAACGTACTGGTAATTGAAGGGTTGCCAGAGACAATAGTGTCGGACAACGGGACTCAGTTCTCATCTGGGTTGTTTCAGTTTTTAACGGCGCCGTTTCTTTTCCAGTATAATAGAGAAGCGGAAAGGCTCGTGCGAACCTTTAAGTCAGCCATGCAGAAGGGCATGGCGGACGGATGGTCAAAACGAATAGCACTACAGAAGCTATTATTGACGTATAGGGTAACGACAGGACAAATGGGGAAACGTCCAGCGAAGTTATTGTATGAACGACAATCCAGGATCTTGCTTTCATTATTAAAGCCGGTAAATAAAGTTTACGCGGGGCAAATAGCGAGATATCTTCCCGGCCAAGATGTGTACATCAAGACATTTTCAGGAAAGAAGCTATGGATACCTTCGAAAATCGTGAGAGCCCAAGGCGGAAAAATGTAAATTGTGGGCCCCCCAGGGGACTTACATCTAGTAAGTACGTGTTTGGCGAACACGGGGCCCCGAGCTGAGTCTGGCATTACTTCCACTTACTTGCGCGAGTCTCCTTCCTTTCTCCTTTCTGACCTTCCTTGGTCACCTCTTGTTCGTTTCGATCCCGACGCTATTAGGGCTAGGGTATCTTTCATTTTCCTCTTTCCCCTTCTTCTTTAAAAAAAAAAAGTTTTTTAGTAAAGTCTTGAGATATGTTGGGATTTGAGTTTTGAGTTGTAATTCAGGAGGGTTTTTAGTGGGTATGGCTGAGTCATTCGGCGAGTCCCACACGCGGGGAGAGTCATGTTGGCTCTCCCTAGTGCGTAACTGCATTTTCCCTATCTGTACAAGTTTTAAGGGCTCTAATGACCTCGATGTTGACGAGCCCTAAAGACCCACAAAAAAATGTAAATTGTGGAAACTGAGAAGGGCCTGCAGAAACGGCATGAAGACCAGATGGTCTGCAGAACGCACCGGACGGACAACAGACCGTTACCTGAGGAAAATAATACTTTCAATTATTTTATTTTTCAGCCCCCTATATCAGGGGATACCAGGTGAAACGGCCGGGGACAGAGGTCGAGACACCGTCAGTAGAGAACACCACACCGCTGGTCGCAGAGGCTACGCCAGTGGCACCAGTGGCCACCCGGAACAGCTCGGTAGCACGGCGACACCTATGCCCATGCCGCAAGCAACACCGGTCTCCATGTCGGAAGTGACTGGTCGCTCCCGACACAAGTTACGGGAGTGGCACGGGGTGCGCGCAGCAGCGATCATGCCCCATTGCGGGCCAATTAGGGCGGAGCACCGCCACCGTCAGTCACTGCCGCCGACGTAGGCCACAGTCGCCGACATCGCCACTAGGTCCAGAAGGCGAGCTGCCGATGCCACGACAGGCACGCAATTGGGGTCAGCTTGGCCCTCGCCGACCTCGCTCAGCACCGCCGTCCACGCTGCCGCCAGCTAGCTACATGGAGCACAGCACGCCTGGAGACGCCCGCCCGGCACGTAGCGCTCTGCTTGAACTCCCGAAACCGGGAGTTACTAATCACGAGAGAACATATGGCGACGCAGCCGCGTCAGGATTCAGGTCCAGCAGTAGTGGTCACAGACTGGCTCAAGAGTATTTATGTTTGTTACTGTTATTTTGTTCATAAAAAATTGCTTTATTTAATTTTGTTATTAATCTGTTGGGGAGATACAACAATTTGCAAATGGGAAATGTAGCGTGCTATTGAAGGTTATCTACATGGAGCGATAGGAGGCTATTGTTAGTAGGTGGGCCAGTTAGCTGGGTTTACCAACAACTTGGCCCACATGGATGAGTTAGTAGAAGTGGTTAGTAATAATTAGAGTTATTGATACTAGCAGGATGTGGACACAGGAAGGAGGGTTCGATTTTCAGTAGTCACAGCTATTTGAACTGGGACATTTAATTACAATTTTTTCTGGCCCAACCGGGCATTGAACCCGGGATGACTTTGTTAAGAGCAAGAACGCTACCACCTGAGCCACTAGAGGGGCGGTAACCTCAGTAAGTCAGGGAGAGCGCTGTTCCATCACAGTACGTTTGAGATTGAAATACGTAATGCATTAGGGAGAGTACGCAATTTTTATCACCAAAAGCATTGAAGAGTGTACAAGTACTGGTACAAGCGTTGGACTATGTGACTTTTGAGTTGATATTTCTTGTAAATCATATTCTGTTTTGTAAAATTATAATAGTAACTTGTGGACATTTGTCAGAGCAGGTCGCTGGCGTATGAACTTTTCATTATTACTTAGCTTGCCCGGAGAATTAGATTCCGTTATTCGATTAGTTTCGAAAGCAACTGACAAGAAAGAAGTCATCTTAATGAAAGGGATGTTTTCCGCCGTGGCAATACATTGCGACAGATTCTTTCATTACGCTATATAATTTATTGACAATGCCAACGTTTGAACGCAAGAAGTCATCTGTAGTTCAGTAAGCAATGGTATCGCCGATAGTTCAACTAATAGATATTTGGAGCAAATTAGTTCCTTTGAGAGAACGACATAATTCTCTGAGTAATGAATGCATTTGTAAATAGTTTATTTCAATTAGATTATTTTCTTTCAACTCTGTATTAGCTGTATTTATTGCTTCATGTCATATTATTGAGTATTAGTGTAGACGAGGTCCATTCTCATAACTTATAATATTTTCGGGTTCTAGGGGAGGAACGAATAGTTTGCGATTGCTAAAGGTCTGATTTTAATTAAAGAACGCTCTGTGTATGAATTTAGTAGGTTAACTATGTAATATGCATTAGCCATTCTGATATCAGTTATGTTATTTTTCTCATGGAAAGTGGGACGCAATAGCTCCTTAATTTTAATGATGGCGTCTTGAGAAGCAATAAATATACGTTAAGAGCGTGTAAACGCAATTATATTCATTTCTCTATAAAATAGAAGAGTAGGTTTCAGAAGTATTAATTTAAATGCCTTTTAATGAAGACGTGTATTTTAGTCTTTGTCCGGTTTCACTTAGGAAAAGCTGTGGTTGTTTTGACCACAAACGTGTAGTGATTTACTAAAGATCTAAGACATGGGTATGAACGATTTCATTAAATGACGTCGCCAAAAATATAGTGTGTTGTAGTTGCTAAGGAAAAGGATACGATCAAACTAGGCTATTTTTTGACACACGATCGTCATTAAAGAGCCATGCTGACAACGTTCGCTAATATCTGACTGTTTATTTGAGGTGGTTCGCATATCGGGGCGGGAGTGGAGGGAGTGGATGAGACGGGTCAGTCGTGAAGAGTGGGGAAAATGTCAAATTTTGATGTATATCTAATGTAAATACAGGGCATTTGAATTTCTGAAAGGTTGAATCAGACACAAAATGCTTTTGATATCAATGATCAAGAAGCTGTAAATTAGAGCAGCGATAAAAGCCTCGTGCGTAGCGCAAAATAATTAGAGAACACAGGAATTGACCAGTCTTCATACATATAATAACTGTAATCGCAAAAATTAGTTTCATAAAACTTACGTCTTGTAATTAATGTTTTCTAAAAACAATGATATAACTTCATTATATTTCTCAGTCCAATATTATTATTATTTTCGAAAATAATGTTTTCGAGAAATAAAATAAAAATTAACTTAGCAGGTTCTCCTAATTATTTTTCAATGTGTGGTGACCTCAGCAATTAGAAAAACATAATAATTGCTTTCCTACACAACTTTATATTATGTTCGTTGGCAAACTTTTACCTACAAAAAATTGTCTAATAATTTCCCTGAGCAATTACTTTCAATTAAATCGTATACTCTTTTTGTAAGATAATTTGTTTTAGTTTTATCTAAATTAAATTTTGAATGCTCTAGATTTGAAAATTAGATCTACATCTCACTTCTTTTGATAATTGAGGTCTTTCCTTTGTAATGCTCAATTTAAAATGAACAAAAATTTGAAAATATTCTCACACTCCCAACATTTTTTTTTAATTCCAAAATATTACGTTCTAATTTCCTTATATATTTCATTTCAATTTAAAATGTTATGTTTCAGATTTCACTACTTTCTTTGAATTAAATCTTCTCTGCCCAATGTCTCTTCTACGTGCTCAAGACATTATTTTTACCTCAATGAAAATAATGCATAGAAAGAAAATCTACAGCGTGAAGCAGCACAAAAAGCTTTCCCTTTTCTTCTGTGGGATGTCCTTGTTTCTTTCAGTGTGATATGGAATATGGTACAACCACCGACACTGGTGTGGCACTTATTCAGGTTGTCAAATATTGAGTTGAAAAATCATTAAAGGC
The DNA here is from genome assembly GCA_002313205.1 of Laupala kohalensis. Taxonomy (NCBI): domain Eukaryota; kingdom Metazoa; phylum Arthropoda; class Insecta; order Orthoptera; family Trigonidiidae; genus Laupala; species Laupala kohalensis. The sequence continues at coordinate 1,629,522 of NNCF01126387.1, read as the reverse complement.
AATTGAATACAAGTGCTGTTCAACATGGTGTCCTTTTCACTTTACCTCAACTATAGTGGATCAAAGTTACCCATAGCATAGTGACTCAAAGAAATCGAACAAACAACCAGAAGATTCAAGACTGGGAGCCAGGGGTATATCTAGGATGTAACAATATCAATCTCTTGAAAGCGTGATTTTGTTCAATAAAAGTTAAATTACTGTCAAACTTTCAAAGAGTAGTAAGAATTTCAATGATCTGAGGATGCTTCATGTAGGGCCCAAATGAGAAAACTCCATGTGTTATCAACAATATCATTTTGCGGAGACAGGAAATGAAGAGAGTTCAGACCACTAAAATCAAATGAATGAATAATGTACAAATATTTTCATCAATTTTCATAGAATCTTTTCTGATACAAATTAAAATTGTAAGATAAGCAGCCCCAAAACTTGTGATTATATTAAACATAAAATCAATAATTCTACTACTATTAATGACTATGTAATCTAATTAAATAGCTTATCTAAAACTTACGACCTTTCATGGACGAATAATATTTTTATTTTCTGTGAAGAGCTCTCTACGTTTTGACGTGGATTTATGTCGTCGCTAGGTGATAAAGTACTAACAATAAACATAACAACAGGACAAATGAACATGATATAAAAAGAAGTATAGACACAAAATATGTTTACAAAAAAGCAGAAACACAAACAATTTATAACAATGTATTGTATAAGCCAGATAGTTTTTCAGTGTCAGTGCATAAATTCAATTTCCTATGTTTATTTTTTATAAATATCATTTCTGATATACAACGTTTGTAATAATTAACTTATTTGTTCAAAATTAATGTATTTTCCCAATCCATCAAGTGATCATTATTAATGCATGATGAGGTAATTACACTTGGTTCTAGTGATTTTAAATTTCGTTTGTGTTTCTGGATTCTAGTTTCTAACCCTCTTTTTGTTTGACCTTCGTAGCATAACAATCTTTACATTTTATTTTGTATACTACATTGTTAGTATTCATGTGATCTTTCTTATCTTTCCTTTTCGTTATTAAATTATTCCTTTTATTTTTAAATGTTGAAATCAATTTTATATTCCCAGACTTAAGTAATCTATGAAGTGAAGGAGTTAAGAACTTGTTATAAGGAAACACTGCATAAATCATATAGTCTAGTGGAGGTTGTGTTAGTTGTTGCCTGTTTTGAAGGTAATACAATCTCTTTTTAAATTTTATTTACAAATTCTATGGGATAATAATTAGCAGAAAGTATGTTATACATTGTTTGTAAATTTTCCCTCCCATGTTTTTCATCCAAAAGTACTATAGCTTTATCTATTAAGTTATAAATCATAGCTCTCTTTTGTGTTTAAATATTCTCTGAGAAAAAATTTAACTCAGGACCTGAATAAGTGTCCTCCCTATACCAATTGAAAGATAGTTTATTGTCCTCACGCTTAATTAATACATCAATAAAATTTAGTCTATTGTTAAAACCAATAAAATGAATTACAAGTAATGAACAAGTGTTTCATGTCAAAAATAACTTTTATCTTAATACTTTTTTACTTGTGAAATATCTTTATGATTTTTTATAATATTAATTTCTTATATTTAAGAGTGATAAGCAAGTTTATAGGCCTTGAATCTTCATATTATGTAAAACAATAGAACAATATATAAGCTTGCTTGTCCGGGACAAACAAGCTTATATTGACTCCGGCCGCGGAAGCCTACGTTTATAATAGAACGATATATTGCATCTCATTTTGCAATAATGTATCAGAAATGTATTTAGTCTGTTAACTTACCTAGAGGAACACAGACATAATTTTAAATTATATTGTTTGATAAAATAGTAAAATCATATCTTCGCTTAGAATGTTTTATTTGTAGTGACAAATCACAGTTACTGTAGGTACATAATGCACTAAAATTCATACACCCTTTGAAAAGTCATTTGAAGGATAAAATGATGAAACATATAAATGATGTAATATATTATTGCATGCTTACATTCCCAAGTCTTCACTTAATCAAGCTGTCTAAAATGTCAAGATGTCTAGACTAGCCTTGTTTCCATGAGAGTCATTCTACGGCTCATCACTTATTTATTCTATTATCGCCTTATTAAACCGGAATCTCTTGAACCTTGTTCTGATGACCTGTGTCGCGATGGTCCTGGGTCCCAACCAGCTTGGAATGGAAGGGAAAGATGTGTAGCTTGCTATATTAACTTATCTACATAGAGTGGGAGGTGGGTAAGGTAAAAATTAAAAGCGAGCTATTTACCCAAAATCTTTGCCCTGAGCGAGTAAGTCGTTGGAACAGCCATCGCATAGCCCGCACAGGCAGCATACAGAAGTTCCACGGGGTGATACTATGGGTTATTTTTTCTGTGCCTTAAAAATGTGGATTGAAGATCATATCCAGTAAAATATTAAGTAATTAAGTAATTTAGTTGTATAGTTATTTCCATATATATTCCATTAATCACCTTTAACATATTTTGCACAGAGTTTTTAGGTCATAAAAGTATTTACTAACATGATACATTTGAAGTAAGTAAATATTTGTAACACCATACAATACTTTATGATACCTTTTTACTATAATAAATTTAACAGTAAAATTCAAATCCTTAGTTCACATTTGAACTGTTTATGTAAGGGAATAATGAAGAACAGGAACAAAATATTGTGCTTAGTTCAGACATTGTCTCCAGGTGAAAGAGTCCCTTTGGCAGGTCAGTTTTAATCAGTCAGACAGCCAACATTGTATGAATATGATACGAATGAAAAGTAATTTTCATAAGTTTAAAAGTTCCAAATTTCATAAATTCATGATACAAAGCTTTGTGTCCATCGACCTTCATTTAAAATAATTAGCAGTTTTATTTTCAGACATAATTATTAAGAACAGATATAATTATGTAAGTCTATTATAAAATTTGTTGAATCCTTACTCACTAAAAGAAATTAATATATCAGTATTTATCTATTTACTGGTATCATAATTTTGTAACCTACATTTTTAATAGGAAATAATAACTGTTGATACAGTTCCAAACTCATCTATAACTTCTCATCACCTACAGTAGTTTTATAATTTTTTAGTTGCTAATTCAAACAGATATTGCAATATTAATTTTTTTTTCACATTTTGTCATTTATTTCAATAAATATTTTAAATTTTAGTGTCAACTATTTTGTGATTTACACTCCTAGCAATATTGAACACTTGCCTTAAAACTGAAGCACTACAAATATAAAAGAGATAATAATGTAATTTCATGAAAGAATGTTGCATTTCTTGGCAATTTTTAGGTACAGGCCGCATTTACCACAAACACTGCCAGTGCAAGCAAATTTTTAATAGTTTTTCATAATTTATATTACCCATGATGTAGATGTTCAATCCATCTTTATTTTCAAAATAACTGAGCAAAACCTAAAATATGAAGCAATTCACTTCCACAATACCATTGAAATAAACATCAACCAAGAAATTCCTGAACTTTCATCCCCGTTACTCGTTCAATCAAAGCAAACCCTTCTTCTACCCTCTTCTCATGGCATTTTCCGAGAATATCATATTCAAAGTTTCCCTGCATATTGTATTCAAAGAGACAGTTCTCAATTCAGTTATCCTACATACAGGTATAGAACCGTGTACCATGTTGTAAACCAGTGCAGTTTCCACAATATTCCCTAATATATGTTCAGGTCACTTACCTGTATCTTTTACAATTTTAATACATTTATATTTGACCAAAATAAACAGACTACTTCCTCTACAAAATGTCAATTTACTTAACAAATTTTGAAAACCAAAATACTATTTTATAGGGTGTTTTGATACCATTTGGTATTATCAACACATGTACAAATTCATTACAAATTGTGAGTAGTCCGCATTTTGTTATTTATATTTGTATGTTTTCTACCATGTCATCAAAATCCACAGGCAAACCAATGTATTGGCCAAACAATATTAATAAAATTCCAGATCTCCTAGACTTCTTTATATCAAGAAAGGTCTCAACAAATTTTGTTGGCATAGAGGAAAACTTTGTTCTCAGCTCTGATCATTCAGTGGTAATTCTAACATTAAGTGAAAGTATAATAAAAAAGTTAATTGACCCACACTTGTGAATAAGACAACTGAATGGCAAAATTTAAAAATACAAGTAGAGGGAAAAGTTAAATTGAATGTTGAACTTAAAACCAAACAACAATTAGAAATAGTAACTGAAAAAATTACTAAGATTATCCAAGAAGCTACATGGCATAGTACTAGAACAATTGCTCACAGAACAGCTACCCTTTAGATATTAGAGAACTGGTTAGGAAAAAGAGAAAGGCTAGAAGACAGTGGCAGCAGACGCATGATCCATTAGACAAAACACTTTCGAATAACAAGACACAAGAGTTAAAAAGAGAAATACAAAAGTTGAAAGAGGCTTCAATGCAATTCTATTTAGAAAATCTGACAGCTTATGTAGACATGGACTATTCCCTTTGGAAGGCAACAAAAACACTAAAAAGGCCAATGAACCAAACACCACCTATTAGATAGGGAGATGGTATATGGGCTAAGGATAGTAAACAAAAGGCAAATATATTTGCAGAGCATTTAGCAGAAATTTTTCAACCAAATGAAATATATTCTGATTTCCTTCACAAAGATATTGTAAATTTAGAAGAAACAGAAACACCATTTGTCACTTTAAAAGAAGTCTCTCAAGAAACAAGGAACAATCTGAAATCCAGGAAATCACCCGGATATGATCAAATTACTGGAGAACATTTCAAAAATAGAATGAGCTTTGGGGGAAGAAAGGGTTTGCTCAACAAGGTTTGCTTTCTTGATGTGGCCCAAGCCTTAGATAAGGTATGGCATGATAGCTTAATACATAAACTGTACAAATTTCTTTTTTGACAGTAAGTTGATTTAATAACATCTTATTTAATAAATAGAGTGTTCAGGGTCAAACGACGATGAGTATTCACCCTTGAAAGATGTAGGAGCATGAGTGTCACAAGGTAGTGTACTGGGTCCCACTCTTTATTTACTGTTTACAAGTGACATACCACAGCCAGAAAATGTTACTGTCGCAAACATATGCTGATGACACGGCGCTTATGGCATTAGATTCAAATGTGCAAGAAGCTACCAAAAAGCTACAAAATGCTAGTGACAAAATTTATCAATGGATGAGAAGATGGAAGATTTGGCTGAACGAGCTCAAATCTACTCCTATTAATTTTACAAATAAGAAAATTGGAAATGTCCCACCAGTTAAATTAAATGGAGTAATTATACCCTATGAAAATATTCTTGGTAAAAATATCTTGGTATGTCTCTGGACGCCAAATTTAGATGGAAGGTGCATGTCCAAAAGAAGAGAAGAAAACATGGTCTCAAGTATAGACAACTGTATTGGCTTCTGGGATGCAACTCTTCATTGATCATACATAATAAATTATTATTGTATAAACAAATTTTGAAACCAATTTGGCTCTACGGCATTCAGCTGTGGGGTTGTGCTAAAGAAAGTAACATTAAAGTATTCAGACTTTCCAAAACAGAGTGCTCCGAAATATGGTGAATGCCCCCGTGGTATATCAGAAATTGTGACCTACGCTGAGACCTTGAGAGCCCCTGTGTTTCCAGTGAAATAAGATGATTTGCAGCCAAACATGAACTAAGGCTACATGGACATACCAATATGGAGGCAATTGAGATCCTTGACAATGAGAATCTAGTCAGAAGATTAAAAAGACTTAAACCTTTCGAGTTAGTGTAGTGTGATTGTGTGAGTGACAAGTTTTTGCACGTACTTTCCAGATAAGCGACTTCTATCTTGAGTTATGGTAGCACCAGCTTTAGAAAATAACCTTTCACAAGGTACTGATGGAGCCATGTTGAGAAGATATTGCTATGCCAGTTTTGTAGAGCCCAGGAAAAATAGTCTTCACCTCTTTCCATTGTTCAAGTGAATTTGACTACAGGGGGCTAACTGGATCCGCTAGATATAAAGTAACTTCTGATGAATCCTCACCAGAACTTTGTTTCTTCTTCCTCTTGCCGTGTACTAACTCCTTGTGAGTGCCAAAAATCAAATGGCTTGTCAGCTCCAACTGTAGGCGCATCTCCTCCGATTCTTCTGATGATTGTTCTCCAGCACACATCGTTTTCAATTTTTCTATTGCTCTAGCACAAGCAGTGGGATTCTTGAAATTGTTTTAAACCGTGGATCAAGTGTAGTACAAATGGCGATTCTAGAGTTATGTTCAGCCATCCCAAATCTCTTGTTCATTGCAGATAATATGTCTTTAACAGCCAAAATGTTGGCATCATTTGATTCAAAATAATCTAATCTATTTTTCAAACAATGAACCATAGGAATTATTTGAGACATAGTCACATTTCTCTCCTGATATTCCGGGGGTAGTACACTCGAAAGGTTTTACAAGAGTTTGGAGATTTCTGAGTGTCTCAACTTCACTTGCGCTCGGTATCTCTGGGCTTGAGGCATCATCGATTAAAATCTGACTTACAACTTTTAAAAGTTCCAGAAATCTCTCGATCATGTAGTAGGTCGAGTTCCAACTCGTTTTGACATCTAATATCTTTTTTACATTTCCTTCTGCCACATTGTTGTCTATTTGCACTTTCCTCAATTTGTCAGATACAATAAATTTGACTATAGCTCTAACTTTTATAATTGTAGGATCAATTTTTTCATTATGAAGTGCAGCTTCAGCCACCAAGTTTAAAGTATGAGCAAAGCAGTGAATATGCTGAAGCTCAAAAGACTTTTTTACAGCAGCAACCATGTTAGATCTATTGTCTGTTATACCTACAACGTTTTCCTTCCTAATGTGCCATTCATCGAACATTTTTAACATGGTTTGCTCGAGCATTTCAGCTGTGTGATTAGATTTCAACTGCACAATACTCAAGTCAAGTGAATTAATGTCAATGTTTTCAAGGAAGTTTGCTGTTATTCCAAAAAACGCTTTTTCTGACATTGTTTCAGTCCACACGTCCGTAGAGAATGTAATATGAGGTACTTCTTGTATTTGTTTATAACTAGATGCCACAGCGCTGTAATTTAAATCAAGCTGTTTTTACATGAAGGCAGCAAAAGGAATTTTAAATGAAGGAGTCGATTCCTTCATTAATTTTCTAAATCCTTTGCCTTCTAGAATGTAGAAGGGACGTTTGTCTTTGCAAATGAAGTACAACAAGCAGTTTACAACTCTAGAATGCCGTAAACCCCCTTCAGAGTATTCTTTAGCTCTATAAAATGCTTCACAGATAGGAGATATTAAGTTGAGCTCGGTTGGAGAACTTGGTTTAACAATATTAGTATAGCTAGACGAAGTAGACACGACGTTAGTGGACGAAGAAGAAGGTTGTTGAATAGCAACGCTGATAGGTGTTTTCAAATTTGCAGTCTAAGGGTTTCATAAACTGTAAGATGATTTTTTCGCAAATGTGAGGCTAAATTAGAGGTGTTCCCACTAAACTTCACATCCCTCAAACAATTTTTGCAGGTAGCGATTTTTTAAATCTTTTTTCCTAAAAAAGCTCCAAAGCTTACTCACTGTTGGAGCCATTGCTTTGCTCGTGGTTGATTACGCGTTTCACTTCACTAAATGTCAATTTTCGACTCGCTGAGCTACACTACAATATTAAAATTAATCCAAAGTACGTATTTGAAGATTGCCAAACCTTACCCCTCATACACTCACGCAAATTCCGGCTGAGCAAAGACAAATGCAGCGCATCGTTAGAGGCAGAGGCATCGTTAGGCATCGTTAGGCATCGTTAGGCATCGTTAGGCATCGTTAGGCATCGTTAGGCATCGTTAGGCATCGTTAGGCATCGTTAGGCATCGTTAGGCATCGTTAGGCATCGTTAGGCATCGTTAGGCATCGTTAGGCATCGTTAGGCATCGTTAGGCATCGTTAGGCATCGTTAGGCATCGTTAGGCATCGTTAGGCATCGTTAGGCATCGTTAGGCATCGTTAGGCATCGTTAGGTTAGGCATCGTTAGGCATAGGCAATACAGGCAATTACCTAGGAGAGCAAGATTTTAGCGGTGTCAAAAAAAATTAACGAAAAAATTATAACATTTGGAAAAGAAAGTTAGTTTTCAAAATATGTGTTGCTTTTCTTAATGTTCTCTAAAAATGTGTTTCAAGATTTTTTCGATTATCAAGATAATCAGCTAATATTCCCTATGAATGTAAAACTAAGTTGTGTTTTAGATGGGATTATTTTAGGTTTTTGGATAGTTTTAATGGTTATATTCCCTTGTACCTTATAATACTAAAGAAGAAAAACAAATAAACAAAAATATAATTATGACTTTGTTTATATATTATATAAATATTTTAAAATACGTATTTAAATCTGCTCTTGAAGGGCTCTTGTGTTTGCTACTGTCCAGGGCCGCCAAACTTTGAAATCCGCCTCTGGTTAGAGGTGAGTGTAAAGAAGTAGTACGGTGGTAAGCTCGAGTCCTGTGACGCTTGTACGCCATAGCTCGTATTGGAGAATACTCTTGCGGCGCGCTCTTTGAATGATCGCGTTGACATACCAGTTTCTGATTTAAGTCGTACTTGCTTCTCGTTCCTTATATAGAAGTACATAGCGTACAGAAATTATTATAATATGTAAAAAAGTAAGAATACTTTATTTTGAAACACAAGCATGTTTTAGCGACCTTGTTACCGAAAAGGGTTCTTATAGTACTCAAATCTGTCAATCTGTCTGTCCATCAATGCCCAGCAACTGTAATAAAACGGGTCTGCTACACTCTTTCGCATTATTAGAGAAGAATTGCATCTGATTACATTTAAATTTACAACATACGTTATTTGAGTTTTAGGGGGTACTACATATTAATACTTTCTTTGTTACAGTAGTTTTATAATTCTGGCAACTCCCGAATTCAACACGCTGTGCAGTTGATTCAACTAATATAATATATAATTTTAAAAATGTATTTTCTGATGACTCATTCGTAGGTTCAGGAAAAGTTTATTTTCACTTCTGAGTGACGAAATATCGCTCAAGAAGATTGTTCTTTTCAGAGGTCGAATACGAAAGTCAACGACTGCATGGACGCGAGAAATTTTCAGCAGCATAAAATACCAGGACATTGTGTTACTTGCAGCTAAGTTTACTTCACATTTCAATCTAGTAGGTTTTTTATGGGTGAGAAACGGGTAAACATGAGTTTTACGTCTCCCCGGACATCTAGTCTATAATAATAAATTTATTGTCAAAAGACAGTACAAACTGCGTATGACCACGTGGAGGACAATAAACCAATTTACTCTCCGGAAGCAAGCAAGGGACCATCCCATCAATTCCGATCAAGGGCCCTAAGGCAGAGGCGGATTCAAAAATGTCAGCAAAAGTTCCTAGATAAGATAAAAAGTTAGCTGCGAGTTATAATACATATATAATGTCAATATGTTTGTAATTTAACGCAAATATGTTTGTAAATTTAAATGTACAAGTTATTATCGAACTATAGATTATTCTGAGTATAGTGTTTAAAAATCATAAGAGTTGAAAAAACACTAAATTCACGATTTATTGTTACAATAAACACGCCCCTAGACAAAGCCTAGAGAACCTGTATAAGAAATCCGCCTCTACCCGAAGGAAAAACGGAGAAAAACCCGGGCCAGGATGGGGCTACAGAATTTATGTACACAACCGTGCCAAAGTTGAGTACACATAAAACTAAATTAATATGAGCCATAAGACAACACAATCATGCAAGAAAATAGTTTTTGAAATTGTTATAAGTTATTTAAAAAGTGCTACAGCAATGGCGTGATAAAGTAAAAGACGAATTTAACTTTTATTAAAATCAATAAATTCTTTTACAGTGTAGAAGTACTGGTGCAGGAGGTAGTATTTAACCGCCGATTAGAAGATATTCAATTTCATAAT
>NNCF01126387.1:1598014-1618785 GCA_002313205.1 Laupala kohalensis | reverse complement strand
TTTGATAAAAAATCTAGAAGACGCTTATAGAACAATTTTTCTAGGATTTTTGAGAAAGTGGGTAGTAGAGATATTGGTTGGTAATTTCAAATATTAAGTTTGTTTCCTTTCTTGTGTAAAGGTTTCACTTTAGCTCTCTTAAATATTTTAGGAAACACCCCTTCCGATAAAGAACTATTAAAAATATTTATGAGTGGATTTAATATAGCATGGGACGAAAATTTAACAATAAACTCAGGTATATCATCTACGCCTGTTGAAAATTTGTTTTTTAATGAGCTGATGATTCTCATGACTTCACTGGCGTTAGTTTCGGAAGTGAACATAGAATTGGGTATGTGGGTGGATGTAATTGGAGGACATTGATTTGGATATATTGAGTTCGTTATTTTACTAACTTCTGAGAAGTGAGAATTAAACAAATTCGCTATGTCCTGAGGATTTGTTACGATTTTGCCATCGTTTAGTAAAGAAACATTTTCTTCGCGGTTTTCAGAAGTTGACGTGTAATTTTTAACAATATTCCACATGGCTTTCATCCGGTTGTTCGATTTTAGTATATGCCTGTCGTTTTCCATTACTTTAGCTGCATAGACTACTTTTCGAAGAATAGTCTTATATTTACGAAAATAATTATGGAATTCGGGTGGTTGGTTATAGCGTTTTGAAAGATAATATAAACGGCGTTTGTTTTTTGAAGAAATCCGTATCCCTTGGGTGATCCAAGTCATACTGTAAATAATAGTACCATAAAGAATTGCAAAGCTAATGCATTTCTTTAACTTCGTGATATTGTGGTGGATGCCAAATACGATTTCTTAAAAAGTTTAACATTTGCTGGAAACTCCACCTGCTTCACCAATAAAATCTCAAAACAGAGGTGGATTATTGCAGTACCTTTATTTTTTCGATTTTGAACACGGAAACCTATTTCACCAATGGAAGTACGGACAAATATCCTTTGTCTTTGCTACTTCGCTTGTTTAATAAATTTGGTGTTCCATAATTACACAAAACATTGCATTGTAAATGTTGGAAGATTCACGAAGTTCACCACAATTCAGATACCGTCTCATTCAACTGTCATCTTTTGATTGTCATTTCATTTTACTGCCAATGACTCATATAAATAATTGGACTACATTTCCAGCACGTTTGGCTATCGATATCATTCGAAAATGGATTTGTATTTGATGTGTCCAAATACCATTTTGCTCTACAAGGTTATTCTTATACTATTAATAAATGGGCTCTTCTTGTATGAAGCCCTTTATCAGTTTTATGAAAACTATCGTAATGGAAAAATATTTTATTTTTGATGAGAGGAGGTAAGAGGAATAAATTTTTCGTTTTTGTCAATGTTTTGAAATGTCCTCGGCGAAATGAAGTCGGCGTTGTCTATTTCTCCGAATTTTTTGCGATACTGATGCCAAAAATTTTCAAAATGTCCGATCTATTCACGTTCTATGCTTAATTGAAGCTTCTGATAAGGTTTCAGAACTTACCGGACTTGAAGTAATCGGTACCCTTCAATATATTTCATAATTTTTTCAACGTGATAACACAAAATTAATTTTTCCTTGATGTGATCTCCATATTGTTTTGTGATACGTAACCTATTTTCTTTTCACTATGAATACTTTAATCTAACAGCTATGAATAATTTTATTTAGCATTCTCATAGTTTTCTAGTATCTCTGGAAAATATCTAAAAGCAAATTTTGCCCTATATTTGTAAAGTACAAGATGCAGAGATTTATGGGTAAAAAACAAAATTCAAGGGAATTATTTCCAAATAATCCCCTAATAGTAATAGATTCAATTGAAAAAGAGTAAAAATAAGAAAAGATTATGCTTGCATGATGTAAAGAAAAAGAAAAATTGTGTGAGTAGTTTTTACAAACCAAATAAAATTTATATTGTTAACAAATTTTATCAATAATCATATTTCAGTTCACAAGCACTCATAATCTCTTAAATAGTGGTTAACCACTCCATGAGGTAACAGATTAATGATGTTATATTGAATGAAAATGAGAGATGCAACTGGGAATCTATCCAGGGTTTGATGCCCAGCACCATCTTCCATTTTCTTTCAATACAACACCGTTTATCATATTTTGGATTTACTGCCATGAAATGATTTTTTCTCAACACAATTAATGCTGAATTTCTTACAGGGACATTTGCTGCAATTGTATTCAGCTTCACAGAGATTTTTAAAAAATAGGTAAGTTAACACCAGCTGATCTCCCTTCCCTGAATTCTTTTTCCTATTTCTCTCTTATTAAAAAATGTACCATACTGTCTGTCTTTCGTTTTGCTGTCACTTGCTACTTTTTTGCTGAGCAGAACTTCAACCAAATCATTTGGATCCTATTTCAATCACAATTTGTCGTGTACCAAAACTTTGTACTCTACAAAATTGATCCTTGTTTGATCAATATTTTCTGCACTGTTTTGATTGCATAGTTCTTATCCACAAATGTTTTCTTTCTAATATATTTATCTTTCTACTAATAGTAAATGAAACAACCCTATTTTTTATGAGCAGACATATATTTACACTAAAACACAAATAAATAAAATAAAATAACATATACAACATTTCAATCCTTTGTGAGGATCATCTTCAGGCAAAGTCATTTGATTTAGAATTAATTATACATGCAGACAGAAAATATGACTAACTCTTTATCTTTCATTGATACTTCCATATCCGTCCATGCTTAAGAACAAATGCTTCTTTTTTCTCTTTTAGTAAACTCCTGTGTCAAACCCAAACTTGTATTAAATTTATGAGTGAAAAGAATTTGCAGCTGAATGTAAAAAATAAATAAAATAAAATAAAACAATATTAGTATCAAAACGATAGTTTTGGGGGATGATTAGATGAATAGTCAGACTCCTGATGTCATTTAAGAACAAGTTCTGCCACATATAAGACTCCTTAGCACTCTTATGGGCAGAGTGGGATTGTTAGGGGATAATTAGAGACTTAACTGAGTAACCAACTGATACTTAACTGAGTAACCACCACANGGGGGGGGGGGGGGGGGGGAAGAAAACCTCATTTTAATAAAAAAGAGCTCATAGTTTTATGAACAATTTTCTGTCTATTATTTTTCTGAATAATATAGAGAAAAATAAATAAATATTGCAGTTGAAAACAAATATTGTAGTATTGAGACATAAAGTGGTTTTGGAAGCTGAAAAAATTAGTTTGAAAAAATATTAGTGAAAAGTCAATCTATGTATTATTTTAACTTTTAATTTTTAAGAACCTGTCAGGTAGGGAAAGAGAAATGAACTTATGTGTTAGAGAAACAAACTTATATGTTTCCTCATCATCAGGTGATTCAAAGTCAATTATGCTTCATGTCTCCTACCCCCTTCCCATTCCAAAGTTTAGTAGTTATGTTATATATTAATGAAAATAACGATTTTGCATCTAACAAATTTATGATTGTCATCCATTGACCTTTCTCAATTTTCACTATTTCATCTTTTTTTCTAAATATAAAATAATAAATAAACTGAAACTCTGCAATGACTTTATTGAACCATAGAAATATTTTCAGTTTAACATGAAATAATGGGGTTTTGATGATACAGCCACTTAAAGTTCAAGTTGATCACGTTTGCAATATCTGTAAATTGATGAGATATCTAGAGTCTTTTAATTAAATGGAATTCAATAATATTAATGGCAATAATAAAATATTGTATCAATTTTATACTTTCTGCAACATCAAATGCAACAGGAAACCACCATAGATAAGTGTAAAAATCACCCTCATCATTATGACCGTTATCATGTATAACCAACTTAACAAGAGCTATGAAAATGAAAATGATTTCAACCTACCTTAGGGTTGAAACTAGTGATAATAACATTGAAGTAAAACTTTTTCCTACCTAATCATTGCATTTATCTTATATGTTATGAAGTAGTGTCTCTCACTAATTATAATAGTCACATCTTTTGACTATAATAACAATTCACCTACTGACAAAAGACATTTTCACAACATTGGCATTGTCAAGAACATTTTTTGCAGAAAAAAATGGCTCTTAGAATCTTCTCCATTTACATGTCTCAATTACTAAAAAAATTAGTTTTACTTTGGTTAGCAGAGAAATTATTTTCTGGTTACGTAAACACAAACCAATATAAAGTTTTCTGTTATGTGTGTCATTATCTTCTATTTTCTTAATGCTAATATTTTCATGTGTAGTTGAATGAATGAATGAATGAATGAATGAATGAATGAATGAATGAATGAATGAATGAATGAATGAATGAATGAATGAATGAATGAATGAATGAATGAATGAATGAATGAATGAATGAATGAATGAATGAATGAATGAATGAATGAATGAATGAATGAATGAATGAATGAATGAATGAATGAATGAATGAATGAATGAATGAATGAATGAATGAATGAATGAATGAATGAATGAATGAATGAATGAATGAATGAATGAATGAATGAATGAATGAATGAATGAATGAATGAATGAATGAATGAATGAATGAATGAATGAATGAATGAATGAATGAATGAATGAATGAATGAATTACGCTATAAAAGCAGATAGAACATATAAACATAGGCTTCCGCGGCCGGAGTCAGTATGAACTTGTCTGTCTGGGACAAACCGCGTCTTAGTAGATACAACTACCAACGTTTCGGCCATCATGCTGTGGCCTTCAGGGCAATGGAAGAGTCGCTGTCGTACTCTGCCAAAGTCGTACTAAACGCAGAGTACGACCGAGGTCTGTACGACTCTGACATTGCCCTGAAGAAGGCCACAGCATGATGGCCGAAACGTTGGTAGTTTTATCTACTAAGACGCGGTTTGTCCCGGACAGAAGTTCATACAGATAGAACATGTTTACAACTACTGAGGGGAGCCCAAAATTTCGAATAGCTGAAAACCCAGAACCCTGAGTTAAATGATTTCAATTTCAAAGTTTGAAAAATTGAAAATCGTACTTTCATGAGGTCAGTGCATCTTTTCTTGGTGTTCATTGAATAATGATTTAAGTGCAATTTTATTATTTATTCATGTTATTTCTTTTCACTTATTTACATTCAATTAACGTTATTTAAATTTATGAGGTTGGGAAGCTCATGAACATTATTTCTGTTTCCCATCCTAATTCTGACTTTTCCAGATGCTGGTAAGTTATGAATTATTTAGTATCAGGAAAATGAAAGGGATATGTCAACATTTAAATGGATGAGATAATCATGCCACTTCGAAAATATTTGGAACTTGTACTTTAATGGAAATGAGGATGCTGAGCTTTCATGAAAGGAGTACTATGTTCTGGCTTTAGTTTTCAAGGAAAACCACATGAATTGAAAACATCAATTTAATTAATACATTTTTAAAAATTCTTTTAAACAATTCACAACAATTGCACATTTTTAACCCTTAGATGATGCACTTGTTTTCATTGTCTTCATCTTTAGAAAACATAAGTTCCAATTGATTGTCTTTCTACTCAGGGTGTTTAACACCCTGTGCACCTTTTAAGAGTTAATTGGATATAATATTTTTTCAAAATGTTGAGGATAGCAACAATTATATATTTAATCATTTTAAATAATCAGTTTTCCAAAAAATTTGGAAGGGACATTGAATACAGAAAGTTTTAACTTCTACTTATGAGTTATGAAACAATAGGGTGTATAGGGATTAGTATTTCAAAAGATTCAAATAACTTTACAGTACAGATGCCCTAAACCTTTATTGAACGGAATTTCCATTCTTATGGATTTTTTCGCTAACAAATAATACTAAGCCTATTGTTAAATTATTTGTAGATAAATTAGCAATAAGTTTTTATTGCTAAGGTGTAGTTCATTGATTTCCTGTGTATATTTTCTTAAATTATTAAAATACATTTTTTCTGTATTTCATGCATTTTTTAAATTATCCACAAAGGCTGATTTGTATTTGAACATAATCATCAATACTCCTTAAAATCCTATTAATTGACAAATACCTATTGAATATACACATTGAATTAAATAACTTAATATTATTATTAACATTTCATATACTCATACTCATTTCATTAATTAGCAATTATTCCATCTACTGTATTCATGAATGAAGAGGAGAATTAATAACTGAGAAAAAATGGACAGGATTAACGAATTGGTTTGAAGTATTTACTTATTAGAGAACTATCATGTCATCAAGAATCATGTGAAGGAGAAAGATAATTGATTGGAATATACATTCAAAGGTTAAGATAATAAAAACAAATGCACCATTTAATGATCAAAAATGTTCAATTGTTGTAAATTGTTTAAAAGAAAAGAAAAATAATCCTAGTAATGTCTTGTTATTGTTGGAACAATGTTCTGGATTGTTATTTACATTCAACTGATATCATAGCTCTGTGATAACATGAAATATTTATGAAATTTTTTGTAAACATTTTTTTTCGAAAATTTACCATGTTTTTTTAAATTGGAGAGATTGTTAAAAATTCTTGCAATTCTAGTTTAGAGTTTTAACATACAATATTATTTGTTTTTTCTTGAAATCTAAAGCCAATTGTTACTCTAATTCTAAATCTCTATAATCCAGTAAATGTAATAAATCTTCTTCACTAGCCAAAACTTATCTATTCAATTATCTGGAGGTCCAGGGTGAGCCTCTCTATAAAAGGTCTGAAAATGTTAGTCAGATAGTATATAAGTAGTCAATATTATAAACTGGTGGCAAAGGATAGGCACTTTATAAAGATACTGAAAATCTTCAGTCATTTAACAGAATAAAAGTTTCTTCATTATCGGTCGGCTCTTTATAAAGAGGCTGATTTTACTATCGGGCTGCGACATATATACAGAGTGTTTCACAATTCCTATTACAGACTTCTAGGGGTTGTAGAGGGGGCTTAGTAGATAAAGTTTTCATAAGGATCCCATGTCCGGAAATGTATCGTTTAGATATAAAATAAGTTTGTAGATCGAATCACTTTCAAATCTCCTGCTTTACGGTATGCACGTAACGCACTGGACCAACTCCTAGGCCAACAAGGTCGCCATATTTAACTCCTCTCAATATTTTCTTGTGGAGTTATATGAAGAGTCTCGTTTATGTGACTTCTGTACAATCGGAAGATCTTGCACGAGTTCTGAGCAGAATTATTCAGTATACACCAGAGATAGTGGACCATGTCGCAGGCAACGAACATCAGGGTTGCCACTCGAGTAGCTCTTGTAGAGCGCACATGTCCAAGGTAGATAAAGTTACATGTATCTATCTTGCACGTGTCAGAGCTCATTGTCTCCGCTTTGTGCGTAAGCAGGAGTATTATAAAGTGATCCGATCTTCACTCTTATTTTACATCTAAACGGTACATTTCCGGACACGGTTTCCGGTTCCTTATCACAACTTTATTTCCTAAATTCCCTCTATAACCCCTAGAAATCTGAAATAGGAATGCAGGCAGCGGCACCCGCGTTGCCAAGCGAGTGACGCGCCACATCCAAACTGGTGACTCGACAATATAGGGCTACATAAGCCATCGCTCGCAGCGTTCTTGGAGGAATGGCTGTCACTTTCACGCTAGTCGCTACTAGACGTTCTTCCTTCCTTACTCGTTGCTGGCCCGACCTCTCAGTCCCGGTAACCACCAAACACTCCATCGATGGCACGACCACCAGGTCCCGGCAACCCTCCCTCACTGTCCGCTGTTGGCCGACGTCACGGTCCCAAGCAACTACCCCCTTCACACTGACCCCTCCTTTCTGCCCCGTAACATTGCACTTGCTGCTACCTTCTGATTACTCCGTTACGATGGAAGCATGGAACGAGTCACTAGTGCGGAACACCGCTCGTGTAGGAGCTTAGCTTCCTAGATTAAACGCCCTTCCTAGTGAGGAGACAGGGATAGAACAACACCCTCTCACGACAATGTGGTGTCAATGTGAGGTTCACCTCCTAGAAGCGTAGTAACTTCTTTTCCTCTCCACGACAAATAGTGTAGGTGTGGGGTTGTTCGCACACCCATTCTTTTCCTCCCCACGACAAATGGTGTTCGTGTGGGGTGTGACTGCTCTCGGAAACACTTCATTCTCTTCTCCTCGCGACAATGGTAGTCAGTGTGTGGTTATACTCCAACAAAACTTCATTCCCTTCTCCTTGCGACAGAATTGTGAAACATTCCGTGTATAAAAGCAAAAATACCAATGACTGACAGACTAATCACGAAATGTCACGAACTATAAAGCCTACAAACTTGAAATTTGGCAGGTAGTTTCCTTATATAGAGTAGGGATTAGCAAAGAATGGATTTTATAAAAATCTCCCCCTAAAGAAGTGAAATGGGGGTTGGAAGGTTGTATTTATGTAATCTACTATAACTCTAAAATGCCTGGAGCAATTCCAACCAAACTTAATACACAGATGACTGGTTATGCGACAACAAGCACTGTGCGAATAAGATATCGTTATTATCCTTAGGGAGGGGGTGGGAAGAGGGTGACATGTAAAAATGATAGAAAATTCTTTATGAGATTTGAAATCACAGTTATCGATGCTAATGAGATGGATGAGGAAACCCCCGATGCTTCGTAAATTCAAAATTAGTCCAAATTGCAGATATTAAACACCTAGCATTTCTGGGGAAAGGGTGGGAATGGCTGGCAGATAAATATGATCAAACACGCCCGATTTTGTGTTGTATACGTCAGTTTTGTGGTCGCAGAAGAGAAGATTCACAGTCTTAATGCTGCTTAAGTTCAAGATAACCCCCTATGATGTAATCTACTCCATTTGGTTAGGGGATGAGAAGGGGATGGTTTCCGGAGTTGCTGATATAAGAAGTAACATTCTCGAAAATCTCAAAGTCCAAAATCAGCTATTATACACCCCGTGCATCCCTAGGGAAGGGGATCCTATGTACACATTTTCGAAAATGATATTTATTAGTGACAAGTTTACAGTTTTCGGCATTCCTGACTTGAGTGTAACATCCTGATATCGTGTAACGAAATATTATGCCTTATGGGAAATTAGACACGCCTATCACCGCCTATGTAGGGGTGTGATTGGATTGACAAGTAAAAATAATCGAAAGTTACGATATTACTGTGGAGATCAAAGGTTTCGGGGTCGCTGAGATTATTAGTGACATATCCGATGCTGCTTAAATCCACGATAAGCCCAAGGCACGATCAGAAGGGCATGACGTAAAGGAACGGTCGAAAATGATGCATATCAGTGACGAATTCAGAATTTTCGACGTTGCTGAAATGAATGGTGTCATCTCTTGTAGATCCAGTTCAAGTTCCACTAAGTTTAAGTTCAATCCACAAGGGGGTAAGGCTTCCTGAAAGCTGGGTCGGGATGTAAAAATAATTTGAAATGATCTATATTCGAATCAAATGTACGGCTTACGGGTTTTCTGGAATTATTAATTACACTCCCGATGACGTTATGTAAACATTCAAACCACATGAGGTGCACGTCACCCATACATGTGGGGTTTGGGAAGAGCGTAACACGAAAACTTCCCAAAAATGACCGATATTAGTTATTTCTATTCTGTTTAGGATTGGAATAAGTAAAGACCAGGTAACGCCGGGTAATCAGCTAGAATATTAATTTCATATCTATTGGTTCTTAATTCAATTCTAGAATATCTCTCAGTGGATGATAAAAAACACTTCTTAATTATATCAATGAAAAGAAGAAATGAAGATGCACACCAATACTAGCAAACCACTAACATTAATAAATAACATTCTCAGAGGATAGCAAAGGGGATATGAGAAAGAANAAAATTCAGCGAGTTTGTTATAAAATAAACCATATCAATAGGTTGGTTTTGCTGTTAAAGCTCAAACCTATGAATACGATGTTCAAACCACTACTTTATCTTCCAGTGAAATGCGAAGGTGGACTTCAAGTAGGAGATTGGTATTTTTTGTTACTATGACATGTATTTGAACAGTTTACAGTAATTTTCGACACCATTATTCCAAAAATTATTTTTTTACATTTTGTAATGTTTATTCATAATTCAATTTTAACTTTAATCAGTTCTTTTTTCGAGACGTTAATTTTCTTTTTTTAATCAGTTAGTTTTTAAATGATTATATTTTCATTTTTGACCGGTTTATTGTCTTAATTTACCTTCACAAGTGTGGAGTACTTAAGATGAGAGCCAATTAATTTTTTCCACGTATGAATGAATATTGCTTTTTGTAACAACTTCTTGGAATNTATATATATATATATATATATATAATTATAATAATAAATGTGCCAAAATATGAACAGATGTGATTCCAGTAAATAAGTTTCACTTGTAACCGTTTACATCTTCAATATAAACATATATTTCATGTTTTAGACACGCTGGAAGAAAAAATTGAAGGCGCAAAGTAAAAATGAAGAATTTTCTGCAGTTGAATATGATCATAATTATCCTCCTTTGGAGACACATCAAAATCTTGTTGAAGAAGGAAAATAACATGCCAATCTGTGAGGCAATTATTATTTGTCGATTATTCTCTCAGGCCTAAGTTGGGTAGAAATTTCTGTTTTCAATTCAAACATCTGTAAATTTCTATGAGTACATAATTGTTAAACTACATTAAAATTTTCAAAAGATAACCTGTCTTATTTCGTAATTAGAGGTAATTTAAAATTGTACTTATCACTCTGAAGAATTAGTGTTACTGTGTAAATTGCACACCGGTGATCATAGAAAATTACAATAAGGAGATATAAATAGCACCGTAGGTTATATTGAAAATACTCGTAGGTCTGCTGGAAGGGAAACGAGATCATATATAGGAAAATTACGCAACAATAAAGAACCTAGTTGGTTCTCAGTACATATATGCTAAATTCCGTACCAGAAAGGTGCTAAAAACGTTTCAATATCTTCGGGGTGCTGAACTTCGTCAAAATTAAATAACTGTATAACAAGAGTTTTGAGCGTGGGCTTTCATTAATCCCCTCGAAGCACATTATCTTCTCGCTTGCAAATTATGTTAAAGGTGGACGCAGCCGACCTAGAGAATACCTCTGAGAGATGACAAGTTAGTTTTTTGTTGTGGTAGAAGTTGCAAGGCCCTAGACGGCATTAGAGCTCGAACATTGGCCCTGTTCACTCACAGCTGGTCGTTCGCGCCACCGGTTCTCGCCCTGGCATACTGCGTCAGCGCACCATCCAGGAATTCATGTCCCTTCTCGGTACTACCGCATCTCGACAGTGCCACGAACTAAATTGCGCGTCGCGGGTTCGAGTAGTTTTCGACTATTTCCGAACGGAAGACGTTCCATCAACACCAATGAGCTTAATGAGCTTCAAGTTGCCACCTCATGACAACCNGAGACAGCCTCATGACAACCTGAGCTGAACAAAATGTTGAGACCAAAAGGTCAAAAGTTCACTCGGAAAAATCTTCCAAGTAATGGCCCAAAAGTGCCACAGGAAAAATGCACTAAGTCTCGAAATGCTCGGAACGAATAACAAGAATCGCTCTCCGAACGAATGTCTCAGAATACTCAAATTAGAATGTTTCTCCGGAATCTTAGAATGAACGTTAATACTTTCCGAACTCTCACAAGAAAGTACTTAGTTCGTCTTCGTGCTCGTATAAATGAGCTTTTTCCCCACTCTTCCCATCTGTCAGTTACCCACGTGATCTACGTTTTCAAAAATCATGTGACTTACTTTTCCAATAATCTCAAAATTCACTCCTCATGATGTTGTCGTTATAGGTTAATTTTCAACTTGAGAACGCGCGCACCAGGCCAATACACGAGTTGCATTTTTAAGCATTTCAACGCTAAATGCTTCCTTCCCAACCGTTTTTGAGCCATCTTCACCAGACGGTTTTTAACAACAAAGACACTTAATTTATTCTACTTTCTAAATTTTCAACGGCCGAACTCGTCCCTTTAAAATTTCCAACACTTACGGTTCGGCGTCGCCTTGCCAACCGCTCCTAGGTCGCTGGTCGCTACGCGAACTAAGGGAGTACCCTCTCACGACCCCGTTACTGTAGTCGCTTTAACTCATAAAACCTTTCTTTTTCTTCTGCCACGCTCGCGCCTTTTCTGGCCGCTGCGTGTTCGACCTTGCCAACTGATGTGACCTCCTTTCCTTTTCAAAACGTGTAGTAAATTTCCGTTGCTACTAGTTTCTTTTTCAACGAACTCTGCTTACGATGTACGTGCTATTTTTCACTTCCAACCGTTTCTGATCAAAACAAATACGCTGTACATCGCTCCCTTCCCCTCGCTTCTTTTTAAATTTTGTTCCTGGAACAAGGAAGCTCTGCACCCACTCCAACGGCTAATTGCCTTCCCTCTTCACTTACGTCTTTGCCTGTAACGGCCACGGAAATCTTCCGCTTACTAATACGTTTATACGTTTGAATCATTAACAAAGATTGATTATTAATTGGGAATTAATCAAATTTTACAATATTATATGAAAGTGGCAATCTTCCAACCTCCGTAGCGAAAGTGGCAACGTTCTCGCTCGTCACTAAGTCATCCCGCGTTCGATTCCCGGAGGGGGCAAGAGAAAATTTGTAGCTCTTTGTATCCATGTCCCAGTTTGATTAGCTGGGATTTACAAAGAGACCGACCTCTGCGACTAACAACCGCAGTTGTAATCGGATGCAGTGCTCTGGATCATATCTAATCGCTGCCCGATCTCGGTTATTACGACGCTATTAGTGAGTAAACTCAAATCAAAACTGNATATATATATATATATATATATATATATATATATATATATATATATATATATATATATACATACATACATATACACACACATCAAAAAATGCACATATATACGTATGTGTATATAGGTCAGTATATCTATGCATATGTGTAAAAATAATAATCATTATTTTGAAAAAAAGAACCGCATGCATTTACAGAAATATAAATATATTGATGTAAGACATTAAATGCACAGAAATGTTGAATTTTAAAAAAATATCGAGAAAAATTGTTTTTTAAAAATAAGTTCATCAACGCTCCGAGTACAATGCGGATAAAGCGTGAGTTAGACTTCATGAAAACTTCGTTGGTTCTTTTTTCTCTGTATGTATTGGAATAAAGGAGGGATGTGTCCTTTAACTGTTTCTTTGTTTTGTTCATTGACGATTTGACAGAATATCAACTTAGAGACGATAAAGATGCACCAGTCATATAAATTTCAGGGAGAACGATACCACTTCTTGTTACCGATGACCTAGTTAGTTTTTTCCCCAATTAATCACGGGGCTATAGGCAGGACTAAATATTCTATATGTATTTGTGATAAAAGCAAATTAAAAATGAATTCAGACAAGACGGAAATTATGTTTTTAAAGAAATGGGTGAGTTTTTTTCAGAAATGAAAGATAAGCATTCAAGCAGAAGGCGATTGATATTGAGGAAGAATACACTTAGGCGTACCTGGGAGTTACTATATCCATGAACTTGAACATATGGAACATATATATTTATCCATAGATAACTACAGAGTAGATTGGGATGAAATGTAATTGGCGTTACAAAATAATGAAAGATATAACTAATATATGCATTAGAAAAACTGTCATTAATAGTTCAGATAATGGTTGCAAGGTCAATGGAGAAGGAAGCCATACATAATGTGGTTAAACACAGCCGCGAGAATGGGTTAAGCGTGGTTCAGTCTAGGGGGATGAAAACTTGGAAAATCAAGAGTAATATTGAATAATTTTTGCCCGCTCTGCAAAAAACATGAGGACTGGATTTATATCCTATTGCAGTGCGTTGCAACAAAACATATTATTTATAAAATTTGACTATGCGAGGGAAACTTTAGTGACAGACCGCGAGATGAAACGTTAGGTGACGAAGTTATGAAGGAAAATCGATCACCGGTGGTGCAACTCCTTGGAAATTTCTTCAATATAGTTTGAGGGAAGACAGAAAAACTATTTGCAGAAACAGGTGAAGGAAAAATATGATTCTGCCGGTCTTCCTTAATTCTGTTTCAGGTGTGGATGTCCTCAGGGTTCCAGCTCTTCATCGTTATTGTGGAATGTATTTATAGGCAGCATGTTACGGAAATTAAGTGACCAAGGCATACATACCATTGCATATGCTGATGATGTTAGCATGACTGTGTTTGTGAGCTCTAGAGAGGAAAGGAACAGAAGCGATGACTATGTGTAAAAGAGTAGAAGAGAAACAGTCTTGAATTACCATCAGGAAAGAAAAGTGGATTGTTCTTTGGAAACGCATCCGCGAGGAGGAGGAGCCCTGTAATAAAGGTAAAAGGAAAATCTGTTAAAATAGTGTGACAATGAAAATATCTAGGACTAATAATAGACGACAAGCGTGGCTCAGTGGGTAGAGCGCTGAGGTGCTGGATGGATGGCCGGGGTATAATCCCCGGCGAGATGGGGATTTTTCATCACGCCTCACCATCCAGACTGACTCCCAGGCCTACTCAGCCTATTATAAAATGAGTACCAGGATCTATCCTGGGGTCGGAGCGAGATGCTCACTACATCTCCTCCTAGTGCCGAGGTCAAGTAATTGCGGAGCTCTACCCTCCGCGAACCCTTTGGGCACCTTCGGGGTCTTTTCAGGGATAGTTTTGAATAATAAACGACAGGCTGAATTTGATGGAACACATTCGGTACGTATCTGCTGCGCGTAGGATTCAATAATTCAAATTTACCAATACAAGAACTTGTGCGATTATACAAAGGATTTCTCCATCCAATAACTGGGTGCGCAGCAAGTGTATGGCTGCAAGAAATTACAAATTTTAATATAGAAAGAAGACAAGGTGCAACGAATTTGTTAAGTAGACAAATTATGGACATGAGAATTATAGACTACCTTTAGACATCCACTTACATAAATTGCGACTACGCTGAGATAAACAGGGATAGTGACAATTGACGATACAAGAATAGACATAAAGGAAAATGGAGCGAAAGGAAAATTAACAAGTGCTTTACTGAATGCATGGCAAATACGATGGATAAAGTGAACGAAGGGAAGAGCTCTACATGAGTTTATATAAAATGTGACATATGCAGAAAAAAACAAGAAGTGGTTTAAACCGAACAGAGAAGTAATAGAAATATTAACAGGTCACAGAAATTTTGAAAAGTTTAGTATATGCGATAGGAAGAGCTGAAGGAGAATGCATCTGTGGGGATGGAGTGGAAGACAGAGACAATATATTATGTACATGCAAGATTTATGACAAAGAAACTTAAGACATGATACGAGGAGGAGTTCGGAAGACAGAAAATTGCCCGAACCTATTAAATTCGAAAAATAAATATATAATATTTGAAGATTGTGTACATAGGATGTGTGCGGTGTGATACCCAATAAAAGAAAATAAATAAAAGGGCAAACAAAAAGGCAGTTAACTACATAGCGATGGCCAAGGAGATGACTAAGAATTGTTGGTTTAATTTTAAATATCTCTATGATGACACTATTTAAAATATAGATCAATAAAAAAGAATATGTATAGTATTTGGATATATAGTATTTAGTGATGTGAAAATATGTGAACGAATGTGTAACGAACATTGTCCTTATCCTGACCGTTGGTTATCCGTGGTTCCCAACGGTTCTTAACGAACACTCCAGTTGCCATTAGATTAGATTTTTCTTGAATTCATTGTAGTTAACTTAACCTAAAGTTTATTTCACTACGCTGACATTAGATTGTATAGCTAGAACATAAGCGATTATGGTTACGAGCGTGTACGGCGCAACTGGCAAGTTCCTTAAGAGTGAATACCAGGATATTGTAAGCACAGCCCACGGCAACTACAGGGCAAATCTCAGGCGCACGGGTCATCAGCTCCGCCAATACTACGCTATATAAACACTTACCGTAATTGTATTGTAAATTGCAAATAAAACCCTTATCAATTCAATATTTCAGTTGTACTTGTTTCATTTCATTTTCTGGAAATAATATCTTAACTGTCCAACGCTTCTTTCCATAGTTAATAAAGTAATAAGTAATCTTTGAAATGGATATTAAATCAATTAATATATCCATCAGCTGTATTTAAATATAGATTATCATTTGTGAGTCATAATTTACGAGAACAAAGTTCCTTGAAAAGTACTTTTTCAGTTCAGGCAACTCTTCCATGAGCAGAAGATTTTCCATTTGAACCCATCTTGAGTCTTGTATGTATACAATGTGCACTTGGGCAATCAAGAAAAGGATCATTTGGAAATCCAGGATTTCACCTTTCAATAATCTAACATCCCAATCATTTAATATGATTTCACGTTCATTCATATTCATTGTAGAATGCGTTGTCACGGTTAAAATAGTAGATTATTAAAGTTTATTATACTAGAATTTAATTTTAATAGAAAAGCAGACGAAGGTTTGAAATTGTTTTAAGCTAGATACGAGAATTTGTACCAACCCAAGATTCCAGACTGATTAGCAATATCCCTGCTGCAATGCATTGTGTAAATGCCAGAATATATTTGTGTACAAATACGTTCGTTGGAACTGGAAATCGTGTTAGGTGAATGTGCTTCGTTCTTACGAGAACTTAGCATTTATTAGTGGCAAGTATTTTTTCTATTGTCACGCATCAGTGAAACATGTGGTACAGAGCAATGACAAATGTGTTTTTCGGTGGAAATTTTTAAAATGCGAAAACGTATATTCAATTGAGGCACAAGTGATAAATGTGATATGCACAGCCTGATTAGACATTTATAGGGAGATTTATTAAGAAGACAGTGAAACTAAATATTTTTATATTCACTTCAAGGAGACAAAGCCACACGTGTGAAATGTCAAATGCACAGTGAAGACTGCACATGGCTGGTGAAGATATGCAGAATTACCTCAATACCTCTGAATTAAAAATTTTCCTTGTCTGTTAGGAAACAATCGTTCAAAAACACAGTCCAGATAGGTTCAAGGTCTATAAACTATTCTATATACTTCGATTCATGCATTTTGCAAATCAACCAACAGAAATAGATTCGTGGTTGGAATGTTTTTTTTGTTATCTTATGAGTTCACTAGATTTTACAGTTATTCGAATAATTTCAAGTTTTATTCAACTCCACCTGTTAGTTAATATTTGGTCGAAATCTTGCAAACTGAATTTTAAACCAGTTCCCCTCAACCGATTGAGTTGAAATGTGGCAAACATACATAAATCTTATGACAATGCAATATTATACATTGTTTATAAATGAGTATTTTGAAAGACAGTATCATTATTTACGACCTAAAGTACTTCCATTTCCCACGCATTTTTATCTCATAAGAAAACGGAAGTATTTCAAATAAATTTAATATTTTGAGATATAAGAGAACGGTGCAGCAAATATACGTACAAAAATTGCGGACGATTTGTTCGACAAAAATATGAACACCGAATCAAATTCTGTATACGTTTATTCCAAAATATACTTAGGTATATATCATTTTTCGAATATTTTCCCGATTTCTGACATCAAATTTCCTGCTGGCTTTAAGTTTACGTATCTCAAATGGGTTGGGCTCCCCTTCGAAAATGTTACCTGGGTGACCGAGTATCCCTCGGTTGAAAATTGTTTATGTTAATATTTCAGAAACACGGAGACTTTGCATTGTTACTATTATATGGTGGTAATTTTTTAGTTATCGAGATTCAAGATTTTAGCAGTTTTTCTTCTCGTACTTAGTTGGAGAAGACATACACATTTATGTTTCATTTTACTTCAGGTGGTGCCAACTATTGTAAACCATCAAGTATTCTTTGAAATCCATAATATATGTATTTTCTAAAGTAAAATAAAGTGCTGAACAGTGGAAAATGAGTCTGTGTTAGATCGCTGTATCATGCAACAATACAGATATTTTGAGAATTTCATCAAAATGGTTAGAGAAAAAGCTCGGAAATCTACATATTATATATATATATATATATATATATATATATATATATATATATATATATATATATATATATATACAAACTTACATACATATGCAATTTTTCGCTGGCGCGGTTTCTTCCACCTTTATCTAGATAATCCAATAACAATCACATGACGAGCGGCTCGAGCCGTGACCTCTTCCCGCACGGACTCACCGGGAGGCCGCTGGGTCGCCGCTTGATCCGCTGCGTCCGCCGCCAGTCACCAACCTCGACTGGCGCCGCGCGCGCACAGCTGCAGACCTGACCCACGGAGGCTGCGGAGCTGAGCGGTCGCGGGTCGACGAGCGGGACGGGACACTCGCTTCTCGACCCGCTTCAGCGCGGCGCAGCGGCATGGCCAACCCGCGCGGGAGCTGTCGCGATCATTCCGAGTGTTCGGAGAGACAGAGCTTTGTGCTTGACCGTGGTCGATCGCCATTGAATTGCTACCACGTGTGGATCTCAAGACTCGTTAGTAGGAATCGAATGACTCTTCTAGTTCCTTACATTTATAGAATACTTTAACTATTCTCATTACAGGAATATACTTTTTTATTTAAAAAAAAATAAAAATTGGTGAACACCATTTGTAACATTGAACAGAAAGCGTTTGAAGAGTATTCCTTAGCTTAGTTTTACTTTCTCGTATACGTATTGTAATCGTGAAAAAATCCGAAAGAGAGATTTGCACGGAAATATCCGTTTTGGCGATCCCTGATTCTGAAAAAGTTGTTTTTGGTATGACGTCCGTCCGTCTGTCCGTCTGTGCGTAGCGATTGTCGCTGAGTTTCCGGTGTCGCTGAGATGAATGGAGTACCATTCCTCTCAGTTCAACCCCCATGAAGAATGACACATCCATTGCCACCCTGAAGGAAGAGTAGAAAGGAAATCACACGAAAATAATAATCATCCGATCTTTAGTTTTCGGGGTTGCTGAGATCTAACATTGTGCTACCAATCCCGTTAAGTTAGGGGTTTAGACCACTTTGGGGTACCGTTCCCTGGAAACGTGTGGAAAGGGTGAGGCGTAAAAATAATTTAAAGCGACCAATATTAGAGTAGAATCTATGGTTTTCGGTTTTCCTGAGATGAATAATCGTACTACCGATGACGTTATGTAACCATTACAACCGCATGAGGTGCACGACACCCCACCAGGTGTAGATTCGGAAGAGTGTAAAACGAAATCTTCCCGAAAACGACCTATATTAGTTACAGTCATTTAAAGTGTTCGGGGTATAGTCATGAAATATTAAACTCTCTATACCGTTAAGTGTCAGTTCAGACGACAGTTATTTTTATTCTGTACTAGCTGTCCCGACAGACGTCCTGCCCAAATTTCAATAAATTTGTATGTGATCTTTTGTGAATATGTGAAAAGCAATTTTACACGTGTAAACAAAGTAAAAATTAAAAATACGTATTTCTGAGTGATCATTGTATCTATTAACAATTGTGGTCATGGATATTCAATTTGAGGAGGAGTACATTCAGAAGTACGTCAACGGGAAATTTTACATGCGAGATGAATTCTATCGGCAGTACACCGCTAAAATGCTGGAAATGTGTGATGTGCCTGAAATGTGAATTCAACCGAAAAATTGAAAAAACAAAACAAAAAAGAATCAACCAAAATGTCGTTCCTATCGTCAATTATGACCGAGCGTGCATACAAAAATGATAATTTTTGCAGTTTGGCCGAATTTTCCGATTTTTCCTTGGAATTGTCCCGATTTTTTTCTGAAAACTTTTCCAAGACCATAACGAACAAAAAAGAATTACGAATATCCATCGTTCGAATCGTGAGTTATGGTCATGAGTTCATAAAAAAATCCCATAGAAAAAAGCACTTTCAGTTTTTCCCGAATTCTCCAACTTTCTGGACAATTTTTCCAATTTTTCTTTCCCTAAAATCCTTATTCTGACTATTACGAACTTTTCTTTTAATTAGCCAAATCGGTCTAGCCGTTCTCAAGTGATGCGCTTACCAACGAATAGCATTTAATTTTTATTTATATAGATTTACGAAGATTGAATAAATAAAAACCAGGATACTCCGGGTAATCTAGGATATAAATTTCAATCATATTTATTCTTGAATGAATTCGAGAATACCTCTGGGTGTGTGTTTAAAAAATAACACTTTTTCTTTATTATATGAGTGAAAATAAGTGATTGAGGATACACACCAATACTAACATACTACTAACGATAGTGGATAACATTCTCAGATGATACAAATGGGATACCTCTGGTACTAGAAATACCACTGACTTACTTATCACGAAATCTCGAGAACTTCTTCTTCTTCAGTTGGCTCTAGTCCCAAATGGACCTTCGCCTCCTCGACAAGCCTCCTCCATTCTTCCCTGTCTTTTGACGCCAACTTCCAGTTCATAATCCTGGCTTTCTTCAAATCTTCCTCCACACAATCCCACCATCTACTTCTTGGTCTTCCTCTTGTCCTCACTCCATCCAGTTGGCCATTTACCACCTTCTTTACAGTTCTGCTCTCATCCATCCTATTAACATGACCCAGCCATTTCAATCTACTTACTCTTATGTACGTGACAACGTCAGTATCTTGGTACAACTGCGCTATTTCGTTATTATACCGTACTCTCCACTGACCATTCTCCTTAACCCCTCCATAGATTCTCCTGAGAATTTTCCTTTCAAAGATTTTCAATCTTTCACATACCCCTTTTGTTAATGTCCATGTCTCAGCACCGTACATAATCACCGGTCTAATTAGTGTTTTGTATATCCTAATTTTTGTTTGGCGCGGCACGATATGGTTTT
>NNCF01126387.1:1551948-1597669 GCA_002313205.1 Laupala kohalensis | reverse complement strand
CACGGTAGTCTATTCCAGCCTTACGAAACGCTATTTCCAATGCTACATTAAACAACATCGGGGCTACACTATCTCCTTGTCTAAATCCTGTTTCAAGGCTTATTTCTTCCGATATGTTTACACTTGTTTTAACTTTAGCTTGGTTCTCTTCATTCATTAGCCTGCACATCCCTACCAACTTTTAGGTATTCCCATCTCATGCATCTGATCCCACATTTCGAGAACTACAAAGCCCAAAAACTTGATACTTGGCAGGTAGGTTTCATAGGAGTAGACATCAGCTAGGAAAGGATATTACGAAAATGTACCACTAAAGGGATGAAATAGGAATTGGACCTGTAAAAATAATGGAAAAATTATATATTCAATTTGATACTATAGTTTTCGGTACCGTTGAGATGGATAAGAATGCCCTCGTTTTTTCGTATGTTCACATTCAGTCCACATTGGAAATGATGTACTCCTAGTATCCTGGGATAGAACGAGGAGGTAAAAATATCGATGTTGGTATTGAATACATCATTTTTGCGGTCGTAGAAGAGAAGAATCACACTCTCGATGCCACTTATGTCCATGAACACCTCCTGTGAGGGAATATATTCCCTTAGTGTAGGGGATGAGAAGAGACTGAAACGTTAAAATAATCGAAAATAAGTGATAAGAGTCTTGAGATCGTCGTTTTCGGGGCCGCTGAAATTAGTAGTGACTTTCCCGAAGACATGGAAGTCCACAATCAACCTGTATACACCCCTAGCGCCCCAAGAGAAGGGGATGCTAAATGGAAATTATCGAACACAATACCAATGTCGAGTCCACTGGTTTCGGCATTGCTGAGTCGATAGTGACCTCCTGATATCGTGGAAGTTTAAGTTCAGCCCTCATGGAAAAAAGTTACCCCTGACACCCCTTTGGTGCGAGGTGCAAAAGGATTTATTTGAAGAAATAATTGAAAATTTATTTTGAAAAATAAAAAAAATTGAGAATTGCATTAGATTCATAGTTTTCAGGATTACTGAGATGTTTGAATATACTGCCAATGCTGTTAAGTTGAAGTATAGATCACATAGGGGTAAGGCTAGCGTTATCCTTATCCTCAGAGCCTTTCTCTCACGGGCAACTGTACGTTTCTTTTCCAAAAGTTGTTTCACTCAAAGATTTATTTACTCTTGCTTCTGGAGGTGAAACAAAAAATGGTGTGCACAATCATTTCTGTATTAAATTTCTATTATTTTGAATTTGTAAAATTTTGATAGATTACTTATGGTTATAAAAGCAGTAAGTATATTTTTATTTTATTTTACAATATAGACCGACTTTATTTGTTTCTGTCTAAAATAAGATTGGTGTTAGAAACAAACGGGGCAACGCCAGGTAAGCAACAAGGATAAAAATTTCATATATGTTAATACTCGAATTAGTGGTAGAATATCTCTCAGTTCCTGTTAAAAAAGCAATCACTTTTTCTAAATTTTATCATTTAAAATAAGGAATTGAGGGTACACACCAATGCTACCAAATCAACAACCTTAATGGATGACATTTGAAACAAATTTCGTGTTCAGATTTCATAATGAAAGTTTCGTTTGGAGCCCTTCAGACATTTCCTCCCGTGTAAGTAAGGACATCAGTGAGGATGTCAGAAAGAATAAAGTTGCTGACATGCTACTCTCATTCCACTCTTCGAGAGCTGCAATCTTTGTGGGATTGCTGTGTACTGAAGCGAAGTAAAGGATGCTTTCGTCATTGGCGCATCGCTCACTTCAGTGCACAGGACGCCTTTGTTTTTCAGTCAACATGTGTCACTATAATATGGCTTACTTACACGAGAGGAAATGTCTGAAGGGCTCCAAACGAAACTTTGATTATGAAGTCTGAACACGAAATTTGTTTCAAATATGGTAATGACTGTTGTTCACATTTAAGCCATGTCCCGATTTCTTGAAAATAGAATGTTCATGACAATAGAGATTTTCAATTTCCTAATAAATATTGTTTTCCATACGACTTCGGATAATAGAAATAATGTTAATAACTCTTATACTTTGTCACGCCGTTGTTGTAGTACTCTAGATTCTGATTAAATTCCTTTTCTCACGCATGTTAGTTTTGCTCCTTTTTATTTATAATAGTTTATTTCTAACTGTATGCAACCTTGTCACTGCTGTGAACATTACCTCTGTAGTCCCATCCTGGCCCGGGTTTTTCTCTGGTTTTCCTCCGGGTAGTGGCGGATTTTCATTGGGCGGGAATGTCATTAATACCTTTGTGTTATTAGTCTCAATTTTTTACTGCACAAATATCTACAATTTATTTTGGAATAATAAATGGGTAACAGTATGTAATTATTAAATAATTTCTTTTATAAATATTAAACCCGCCACTGCCCTTGGGCCCTCGATCGGAATTGATGGGATGGTCCCTCACTTGTTTCCGGAGAGTAAATTAGTTTATTTCCCCCCACGTGGTCATACGTAGTTTGCAACTGCTTTTTTGACAATAAAGTTACCTATTATTATTATTATTATTATATTATTATTATTTTAGGTTTCTCTCAAAACAGGAAACAGTAAAAATCACCTACCGAGGGGTTTTCTCTCCTACCTCGTAAGAAACGTGATTCTTGTGAGTTGAAATATTTCATTAATGAAAAATTTCGAGTGATTTGAACTCCATTTTTGTTCTTTAAAGGGGGTTTAATAGAAATACAACTATGATCTAGGAAGAAAGGGTATTACTTATTCGGGAATGGATTAATCGAGACGCATTACCAGGGAGACTTGCGTGAAAAAAAATTCGAAAATATCAACAAAACAATTGTCTGAAATACAGAGTTACGAAGATGCAATTATTTTTAACTCGTATTGTAATGCTCAAAATGGGAACTTCTTTCCAACGCCGTAGTGTTATGTGTATCATGAATAAGCCCTCTTGGTAGCTCATGGCTAGTGTTTTATTCACTTACCTTTAAGAAACCCCTGGTTCGATTAGCCTCTGAGTCAGAAAATTGTCGTAGCTTTTTACTTATATGCCTTAGTTCATAACGTTGTGATGGAAACGTGAACCCTCTTCGGGTCACAACCGCAGTAAAAAGTTTGGATAGGGTAATCTGGATTATGCCTTGATTCTGTTCTTCCTAATATGGATCAAGTGTTTAGTGAAAAAAAACACATGTTAAACTGGGCCTCAGTACAGCTCGTAATCGTAGTTCACAGTTAGCCAAAATTAGAAAATAGGTTAATATATAAACATGAAAAGAAGCAGATGTTTTTGTTGTCTTATATCAAGTAGTAATGAGTTTAACGCAACTTCTAAATACTATAATGTATTAGACCTCTTTCAATGGCGTACATATAATGGATAAACGACGATTTTGTTAACTGGAATTACTTCTCCATTCAATCAGTATAAACGAGAGCTATCGTATATCACTCAGCAAATTCCTACGGATCCGTTAGGTTGCCTCCACCACTGGCCATGGAGTATGTGCCCATATGATTGGAAATACGGCTTTACCTCTATCAATCAACGTGACAATGTTAGCAGGAGCGAATCAACATGGTAAATAATAAACATTGCAATTACTTTTTTGGAGAAAGTAATTCGGTGAGGTAAAAAGCATGAATTGCTGAAGAACAGAAGAAGAGGTATCCCCAGGGGAAAAGCAACAAGATGCATTTGCATTTGTGGCACAACTTTCTAATCAATACCGTCCTCCAACAATTAAATATGAAACTGCCAATGTACAGGAGAGTGAACTTGTTTTTAACGCTGAGCTCTGAAACATTCTTCACTCAACAACTCAACTCAACAACTAGCTCTGAGATTTAGTTACTATTGATTGTGACCAGAGCATGGGGGAGAAGGGTTATAATTCAGCAGTAATGATGTCTTGAGGGCTAAATAAAAATCATTCCGAAAAAAACGCAAATTTTTCAGTTCTCGAAGCAATAAAATTTGTGTCAAATGAAAAAGTTTGAAATTTCCATATTTGGTCCACATTATATTTTCCCTCCTCAAAAAACCAATTTTTTTGTAAATTTCGGACATGATTGCGTTTTTCTTAAAAAATAAAGCCTATGTATGGTCTGAAAGGAAGAAAAAGAACATTCTCTTAAATCATGATTATTTAGAGACATGGTTTGAAATTGTTTAAGAATGTATGGAACAATTTTTGTTTTTCTCCATCCTGCATCTGAAATCATTGCAAGAATTTTCATTTTCAAATGGTCTGATGTTCTTGCTGGAGAGGGAAAAAGCTCCAACTATGACTGATTTCGATTTTGCTTGTCTTTTTCGTCTCGATTACTTGTTTGTCTATTAATGTGTGATAAGAAATAATTTTAGGATCACACCAGCATTATCTCATATAATTTCTTGAATTGCACCGTCGATATAATGATTTCCACATTAATTGGTTGTGTGGATGCAGCCGAATGAATATTTAGTGTTCACTCGAGGTAACATCTGAGTTATTCAGTTTTAATTTTGGACTCGGTTCCTTTTATGACCAGGAGGATATGTATTGAGACTTCAAGTGTAACTAGCCATCCCTGATTCTTCTCATCGCTAGTGACCTCAAACCACTGGCAAAGAGGACATAGGAGTCTTCATCCTAGCTAAAATGGCTAAGGAATCTGCATAAGTTGCTGTTCTAAAGACCCAGCTTGTTGACAAGTCAGAGGAGTATAAGAGGTTCTCACAATGCGTTGGAAGTTTTCCGGATAAGAAGGAACCTCGATTCGCTGTACAGTTCGCTAGCCAGTCTGACAAGCGCGTGGGTGGGAGCACATCCTGCATGACTCCAACACCTCACTCCACTCTGTCCCTCCACATCGCTGCACTCTCCTCTCCAAGGCTCGTCCACGAAAGTGTGTCAAAGCGACTTCTTTTGCGCCGAAGGCTGTCAACTCGTTTTGATCGGCAACCGAAGCCAAGATGTACAGAAATGAGACTTCCTTAAGGAAGCAGACAAGCTTAATCGAGAATTATTTTTAGAAACTAGCACTAAATTATAACAACTCTATTAAATCTTCGAGACAAATCAAAATATTGCATATCTTCCACTTTTTCTCTGACAAATATTTTAGCTATTCCTGCTGATTACAATTTTTATTTATGAGAAACTACTATTTCTATTGGAATGAGAGTTTGAAATAGTATTCGTTCCGAGAATCTTCAATTCAATTTTCCTCAATACTTGTGTGAGAATGTATTTATTTGGTCGCGAATGTTTTTTTTTCTGGACCTTGGCTTTGTCTGGTTCCACTTGTTTGCTAAACGTTCACGATCATGAAGTATTCGCTGACTTGTTTTAATTTCCTGAAGGCTGTCTCCCACATTCACAATGCAAAACTGCACACTTAAATTTGTTTTCAAATTTTGTTGTTTTTCGTTGTTATTTGAGACGAGTAAAACACGAATGGATTCTAAATATATGATTAACATGTCGGAGAATAAAAGTGCTGCATAAATGAACAGTAGCTGAAATAAATCCTGACGCGTTAGTATGTTGTTCCTTGACGGCGTGTCGTGCGTGACAACAGCGACTAATGAACCCAATGTGAAAGTCCTACGTGAGCACTGTTGTCAATACATCGACATTCGTGACACCCGTTGACTCGAGTCGTGGTCCTCGGTTAGTGTTCGCATTTGAATCCACTTAGAGAAGTTTTAAAGGGGTATTTCAATGAAAAACGATAAAACATCAATTCATAATACAACTGCGAGTGATATCGACTCTTATGAATCATTACCTGATGCTCTGCGTTAAATTCGCCCACACAGTTGAAAATATTTTAGTCTAGATTTAATGTATCAGGTTACTATCTTGTATATAAATGATTTATCTCTGCACGCCTTTGGCGAATAAGTAAATATTATAACATAAGATTATTGTAGGTAAATGGAAAAAGTTTCTTATTCGCAAAATAGAAAATCATGAGCATAAATACCATAATAATACAACAATTGTCCAATAACATCTAGTAAAAAATGAATAACACCTGTAGTACTGAACAATTCAAAAATTTGAATTACACTTACATTCTATGGGTTACAAACTGTATTACACATTGTTCCCGTGAACTAAAATTTTATTCTCGTGAACGTGTGTCATCGAAATGTATAAAAGATTTCAAAAGAGGTTCGATTCATCGAAGAAAATTTCAAGTGAACCTCTTTCCACTTATGCGAAAATTACATTTTAATGATGATAATAATAACTCTGAAACAACTGACCACATATAGTTTCTGGATACCCTCAGCTAGCAAAGTATGAATAATGGCG
The DNA here is from genome assembly GCA_002313205.1 of Laupala kohalensis. Taxonomy (NCBI): domain Eukaryota; kingdom Metazoa; phylum Arthropoda; class Insecta; order Orthoptera; family Trigonidiidae; genus Laupala; species Laupala kohalensis. The sequence goes on along the minus strand of NNCF01126387.1, from coordinate 1,591,383 downwards.
AGACATGGAAAGAAGTGTAATTGGGTCAATCCATACGCAACAGTCCAGAGGTGATCGCTAGCCATTTTTTAAATTCATGTTTTCCCTGTCGCTTTCCTTATCATTCGAGAGTTCAAAACTAATGTTAAAAATTGTTATCAAACCGTTTACATGTGGCGGCCTTTTTTGTGGGTGTAGATACATATTAGTGGCATTATACAAAAATTATCAACGTTCTTAGTCGTGTTCTTTATTTTTTATGAATTTTTGAAAAAATATTTTTTTTTAAATTTTGTCAGGTTTAGGCTTAACTATCTCTAATGGGGCTGACGATAAAATTTTCAAAATCACACTTCTTGAATTCATTTGCATCAGGTTTATGAAAACTAAAACATATTGTTGTATACAGAGCTCATAAAAAAGTTATTTTATGCTTAGAATGAAATAATAGAGTCAAAAAACAATTGTCTTACGGTTTAACATAAAACATATTTTTAATATCTTATTTACGTCATGAACGTCCATACTAAAACAGACATCCCGTACCAAAATGAACGGTCATTTAAAGTGGACAGCATTTATTAACTGATCACAGATACACGAAAATTATAGCTATATTAAATTTTTTCCTAATACTAGTCATTTAATTTCTTTCGTTGTTAAATTGTTATAATTTTAATTGTTAGATGAATTCGAGCAAAGAGGCATTCTACTAGACTGACAAATACGGATCGCAGTTTTAGAACAGGTCCCATAGCTGAAAAAATAAAGGTTATTTTGGGTTGCTACGCTGAAATGATCGACTTGGGGAATTATCCAGTTAATTATTCATTTCTACTTATAAACAGTCTTAAGTTCAAAGGAGATGAATGATTAATCATGTTATATTGTTAATGATTAGTTATTTCAAATATAATTATCTACAACCTGCCGGTGTGGTTAACATCAATTAAAAAGATTTATGCTTGAAATAAATAATAAAATATTATTTTAACGCATTATTATTCGATTTACGTAAAAAGCATTAGCAATCAGCTTTCGCATTAAATATTATTTATAGTTATATTTTTTCAGAAGTCTTCCAATAAAAAAATCTTCTTCTGAACAATCAAATACGTTATTTATTTGTAAAAAATAATATCGTTTCCATTATAATGAAATTTATAAAATTTAGCAGTTGTTTTCGAGTTCCTGCAATACAGTAGAGGCGATGGTATCTAGTTCTACGGGGCTAAAGGGAGAATGTAGGTCGAGTTACTTTCTTGATTATCTCGAGAAAGGCGGAAAATATTTTCCTTTATCTCTGAGAAGAAGTAACGTAAGTATGATAACACTCCTTGATAACATCTAATTCTTCGAAGAAATACGCATTGGAGGAATATACGTGCCTTTGAGGATGGCCTAGTAGTACTGTCTTCGCTTCCACCATATTGCTGCATGGTAAAATGTGGGTACAAGCCCCGGGGTTTTCCTCATCTCCTCCAGAAAAATGTCTGTTTGGTACTATAAGTCCAACCCAACATCTCTCCTTCCCGATTTCCACGCCCAAGTCACGGCTATTTGGAAGAGCTGCGTGCGGTCTGAACCTCGCCATAAGATAATAAAAAAATAAAAAAATCAACAAAATAGGTGATACACTGGAAGGAAATATCATCACTGTGTGTCCAGAGAATTCCTTAGTATAACCAATACGATTGTGAAATGAGACATGAGTTCCTTCTCGAGTTATCTCGAGAAGAATATCAGTCGCTTACAAGAATACCTACGTCAACTATCGCATCATCGCATATCATCGCGCATCTGTTCGAACTCTTCTCCCAGACCCAATTCGCTGAGTCCGGAAAAGATTCTCTCCATTCATTACAGGAAGTGACTCATACTACAATCAAAATAGGGAAACCACAAATTGACAAACTCACAACATCCAAGCACGTACTCATGGAGGAATGTTTACATCGACAACGGCCAGGTGAAAATTGAGACGAACAGGGACTCGAACCCGGGACCTCTTGCTATGCCGTACACGACATTCACAACATCACGTACACAACGACATTCCGACCGGGATGTTGCGTACGGGCTTCGGGAGTCGAGGCGGGTAGTGCAGTGGACAGCACACCTGCGGCCATAGCAGGATATCACTGGTTCGAGTCCCGGTCCCAGTCAACGATGGCAAAATTTTCTGTTAATGTCACACAAATCTTAAGGAAAATGGGATTCCGTTTCGTTCACATTAGGTATTACTTTGTAGTGAACTTTTGTCATAATATGTCATGAACTGTGACAATGATAATAAACCAAAAATGAAAATAATATTTTCAAATCATTCTTTCTAATAATGTCTCATCGGTTATTTACAAGTGAGACTAGTTGAAGGGAACATGAACCGAGACGGACAGACGGAGGTAGACTTCCGATGACTCATGCCCCACGATGCGCCGTGAGCTGCCCGCTGTTCGACCTGCTAACGGGAACAAGCTCTCCAGCACGGCGCGGCGCGCAGCGGCGCTGCGGATTCGGCGCCCCTCAGTGGAGACGCCATGGAAGCGTGGATGAACACAGCAGTGCTTGCGAATCTCCGACGATCCATCTTTCTTGGCCTTCTATTGTATTGATACGGTACTATCACACGCACAGACGTATTTTCATTTTCGAGTCGCGTAAGATTGATGCTGGAGTAAAGGATGGTGATGCAAATGTTAGTCCGATCATTGTGCAAATTTGCCATTGCCTAATTCCATTTCCCTCAAAAGCAATTAATTTCGGGTTCAAAATGAACGACTCACTATGTATTATGTAGGTATGATTATTATATTGTATCTTAGTGCGTAATATTGTTTTGTATGTTCAGTCTAAAATTTATTACTTTTTTTAAACTTTCATTTCGATATAGGTGAAATGGCAGAAGAGCACTCGTAATGACCCGAGCCATATTCACTAATAAAATTAAATCCAAATCAATGCTGGTGAAAGTCAACACAAGCATTGAAAAATTCTTGTATTGGCATTTATTTCAATTATTGCATGTTTCGAAATATCACTAAAAATGTATTTCCTTCGTTAAAAACGGTTTACTAAGATTAAAAAAGGGAATAGTCACAGGGGTATTGACTGAAATTACTGGGGATGTCAACCAGTATTTCCAATAAAAAATATTATATTGGTCAGGAACAGATGATTCAAAAACTAAATATTCTACGTCACCAATATACGAATCAAAGATGGAATTTAGAAGGTCTCCAGCATAATTTCTGTCATTCAGCCCTAATTTATCTGAAACAGTATCTTTATCAAAATATAGTCTTTTTAATTAAATATCCAATAATATTATAAGATATTGAAAAGTAGAATAACGTTTATTTCAATATTTACAAAAAGTTATTTTTATTCTCCCTATTAATATCACATTAAAAAATATTTTTACATATTCTTAATTTAATTATTTTTTTTGTGGGGCTTTACGGCTCATGTCGACATCAAAGGTCATTGGAGCCCGGAAAACGTGTACAGGTAGGGAAATGCAGTTACGCACTAGGGAGAGCCAAAATGACTCCCCGCGTGTGGGACTCGTCGAATGATTCAACCCTACCCACTAAAATCCCTCCTGATCTACAACATACCAAAACATATCTCACAACATACATCAAATGGAGGGGGGGCTACAATGAGGGGGGCACATAACAAGAGGGAGGACAAATAATAAGGGGAGACAAAAAATGAGGGGTAGGACAAAAAATAAGAATGAGGAAAATGAAAGATACCCTAGCCTTAATAGCGTCGGGATCGAAAAGAACAAGAGGTGACCAAGGGAGGTCAGGAAAGAGAAAGGAAGGAGCATGGCATAAGTATGTGGAAGTAACGCCAGACTCAGTTCGGGACCCCGTGTTCGCCAAACACGTACTTACTAGATATGTCGCCTGGGGGGTTAATTTAATTATTATCGGAGTGTATTTCCTAATATGCATTTAGTAGCACTGACAACGGTTATCAAGCTGATAGCACAGCCTTTTGCAGGAATAAATAAGACTCACATGTTGACGCGCCCAGACTCGCCCTAACCAGAGCGGGATGAGGGTATGGGAGCGGGAATGGGAGCGGGCAGACCAAGGCAATTGTGCTATTCACCTGCCCGATAGAGGCGTCGTGAAATACAAGAATTAAAAAAATTATTTAATAGTTTTTCAAACTATATATTTAATATCAATTTACTGTCATTATTTTGCGTTTCTCAAAGACCGTGGGCAAAGAAAACCACAGTTCATAATATGTTTAGGGTGGGAAAAAAATTTAACTCGGGTTTTAGGGCTCCTCAACATCTAAAAAATTGAAAATTTACAGGCCTTGAGAATTGTTTTCTATTTAAAATAAATTAAAAAATCATTGAAAAATACCTTCTATAAGTGTGACTTAGATCAAATAGAAAACAGAGCATGTTCCGTTTTCCCGGGTATCGCAGGCGGTGCTGATGGATCTGCGCGTTCGTTCTCTGCTTCATTGAGCTTGTTTCATTCAACTTATGACTATGACCTCTTACAATAGTTATAAAATTCTCTTATTTCACTCTATTGAAGAAAATGTATGCTGGATGGTAACGCTGTGCTTCAAAGAAACATTATCTTCAAATTTCTTACCATAAAATAATATTTAATATCGTAGAACGTAAATGTTGACGTGATAATGTTGCATTGCGAGGAAAATTTTTGGATAATGTTCAGAGAAAAATTCCAATCAACAATGTTTTTCTTTTTCTATAAATAGTTGTATTTAAGATACATTTGAATCTCTTTTCTCTGTTTTTTGTTGAAAATTTGTCCGCGCTGTCTCAACTAGTGCAGTCGCACAGAGAACAACAAAATACTATAGCTTACGTCGTCCTAGGAATGATGGAAACACGAGTTTTCCCCCGAATAGAAAGTACCGAAACCAACATAAAAGTAGATATACCTAAATTTAGCTTATTATATTCTGTATAAACAGATACGAAGCAACAATTTTATCAAGTCTGGTTGATTTTTCATTGTAAGTAAAGAAAAAAGTGTTTTATAACGTCTTTTGACGCACCTATTGTTCGATAAATTAAATTATAAGAACAATGATTGTACTATATTCGTCCATTTATTAACGTAGTATCGTTAAATATATCATACGACTTTAAGATGGACTGACGAAGACCCCAAACAAGGGTTTAAACCAGAGGNCAGGGGTCGGCAACCTATGACCCGAGGGGCACCGAGTGACCCATTTGATAATTTCAAGTGACCCACTTTAGTTCCGAAAATAAAGTATAATATATAAAAATAAATTATAAAACATAAACATGAAACAAACATTTTGAGAATTAAAAAAATTGAAAATAGATACTAAGAACAATATTTTAGTTCGATTACCATGGATCTCATACACATAAGTGTTTATGTATATAAGATCCATGTCGATTACAAAGTTGCAGTAATGATAGTCGGCGGAATACAGCGACATTGTCCGAACAAATTTTACCATTATTGGACGCGCGTGTCGCTTTCAGTTGTGTGTCAGTTGTAGTTATAGCACATGTTCAGTAGCACAAGAATAGTGACGCAATTATAGTTACGCAGCTAAATAATTATTAACTAGTGAAATAAATATTATTACTTTAAAAAAATTACCATGAACAAACAAAAAGCAAAAAAGAGATTATTTAAGGTGTGTGGACAGAAAAGTATGGGTGTATCGAAAATGGTGACAAATTGATATCTACTTTATGTACAGATATAATTACCGCCAGGACTTACNAACATAAAGATGTGAGTGAAATGGCAAATGAAGATAAATCTGAATACATTGCTAAACGTGTATTAAATTTTGGAAAACAAAATAAATTCTTACAGAGTTTTGTTACCAGCAACAATCACGCTACATCTGCCAGCTTTGTTGCAGCTCTTAGCATTGGTACCAACAGAAAACCATTTGCAGACGGCGAATTTTTGAAAAACGCTTTCATAAATTGTTCCGACTTATTTAATGACTTCGTGAATAAAAAACAAATAATTGAGAGAATCAAAAGAAATGCTATTGTCAGCTAGAACAGTCTAGTGTCGCGTTGAAGATATGGCCAAAAATATTGATGAATGGGTCAAAAATTATTTGTTATCTTGTGACATAATTAGCATTGCAATTGATGAAAGTACCGATATAAATAGTATTGGTAGACTTGCAATAATTATCAGATTTGCATCAATAAATAGCTCGAATGTCAATGAAGAACTATGCGTTCTTGCTTCATTGAATGACACGACCAAAGGCACTGATATTTTTCGTCAAGTACAAGAGTTTACAAATTTCAAAAATGGGCAAGTATTGAATTTAAAAAGTAAATTGTTTTCCACGACAACTGATGGTGCTCCAAGTACGAGAGGAAAAACTGTTGGATTTGTAAAACTAATGGAAAATGAACTTTGCCGCTCACTTTTATCGTTTCATTGTATCATAAATGAAGAAAATTTATTTGCAAAGGCGTCTACGCAACAACTTAAGGATGTAATGGAAAAGGTTGTTAAGATCGTAAACATGATAATAGAGCGATCAGCATTAATGCACAGGCGCTTTAAAGCTTTTTTGGAGGAAATTGAATCGAAATGTGGAGATTTGTTGTTACATTCTGAAATACGATGGTTAAGTCGAGGCAAAGTTCTTAATAGATTTGTAGAGTGTTTTGATGATATACAAATATTTCTTCACGAAATCGGTGAAAATGATCTTGAACTAAATGATAAACAATGGTTTTTAAGACTTTTGTTCTTAACGGACATACTGAACCATTAAAATGATTTCAACGTACGACTCCAAGGAAATAACCACACAATTTTGAAAATGTATGAAGAATGGAAGAGTTTTACTTCCAAATTGATATTATTTGAAACTGACATAAAAACTAAAAAATTTCATTTCTTTCCCTTGTTAAAAAGGCAACAAGAAAAAGAAAATATCGATGAAAGCTATATAAATGTGTTTGAAAGTTGGATTTTCGTCATTAAAAGTGAATATGAAAGTCGGTTTCAAAGTTTTAAGAAGCATGGAGAAATGTTTACATTTATAATAAAGCCCGAGGAAATAGAAGAAAATGTTTTAAATATGCAGTATTTTCAATATCTAAAAATTGACAATTTTAGTTTAGAAATGATCGATTTTAAAAGTTCAACGTTAAGGACGGATAAATTTAAGAAATTACTGAAAGATTTGGAAAAAACAGAAGATAATCATCTTCTCATGATATCAACATGTTGGGCATCACTTCCTACGAAGGTTTCATCTTTGAAAAAAATTGGCTTTGCCATTTTGTCCACATTCGGTGCAACTTACAAATGTGAGCAAATATTTTCACAAATGAAATTTATATTAAGCAAGAACAGGAACAGGTTAACTACCGAAAATTCAGATGCTTGTATTCGTCTTAAAACGACTAACTATAAACCAGACATGACTAAATTGACGTCACAAGTTCAACATCAGGGGAGCCATTGATATCGAAAAGAACGTTTTTTAAATAAAGTTCATTCAACTATGTTTTTAATTATTTTCTTAATAAAATATCTTATTATTTACTAAAAGACTGTTTTAATAGATCTCTGACCCAAACGTCTCTTGAATACTCACATTTTGGTTGATTTTGACCCGCGGCCAAAAGAAGGTTGCCGACCCCTGGTTCAAACATTGTTGTGAACAGTCCATCTTAAGGTTGTATAATCTATTTATAAATATAACAGTATGGTTTTCATTGAAACCAAACTTAAACAACTGTTTTAGAAATGCTTCGCATGCATATTTAAAATTTAAAACTTTTTATGTTTCCTAAAAACGTATTTGTACAAAGTTATGAGTTGTCATTATTTAACTCACTTAAAACAATGGATAAAAATTGAAATGAACTTTATAATAAGAAAAAAAAATTAAAATAATGTTTCATAGTTTAGGTGCCGGGGGCCTGCAAAAGAGGACCGCACATGAGGACGCGGGCTTGGAAGTAGGACGTATAGAAACCACTGAAATTACATATAGTTGTATGAATCGTGTTTTAATTGTTCACAGGAAAAAATGAAAATATTGTTAGTAACATTTCCTTATCCTACATAAACACTTATACTAGATTTACGTGATGAAAAGTCTCTTAAGTAATGAGGACAATAAAGTATAAAAATTGACGAGATAAAATGATACCAATGATGCATCTATTGCATCATAATACACTACCACATTGTAGAATCCTCTTTAGTGCAGGTCTACACTCACATTTATAATTCACGGGTTCTATTGGCTATTAGAATGGTTTTCGTGTGATATTGGTGTTTTCACTCCGAATTTTTTCAAGTCTCCGCATTATGTCAAATACTCATACGAAAGCTCTGGTCGAAATTCGTAAATAATAAAAAGAAATTAATGTCAAACCGCACCTAATCTGTCGTCTTACTGAATGAATATATTTCTTTTTATGGGGCTTTAAGGTAACGTCAAGGTCATTAGAGCCCTTACTGAATGAATACCCAGGAGACTAGCGTAAACAGTTTAAGGATAAATAAGTATTTCAATTGAATGTGTTAGCGGATATGAAAATACGTGAATTAATTGTGTGATTCTTCTCGAGCACCAAAAGTTAACGACTGAAAATATGCCGAGGCAGACGCCTGTCAGGCACGCGAATAGCACCGCACCGGTATTGCCATCGCCAGCAAGCTCCTGCTCCCTCTGGTTTAGGAGAGCCCTTGATTATTGCGTCAAAATTAAAATGGGCGCGAAAAAGTACACGGAAGCCTTATTATTTAGTTCTAAAACCTCCAAGTGGTGCATTTACCCTATGCATCAATTTTAAATTTTAACTACTCTGGTCACAATTAGTGTGTGGAGAGAGTACTGAATAGAATTGTGGTGCTGACTGAAATTAATTCATATTAACAGAAACATGAAATGACTGAAGCACTTTCCCTACTGATTAACTCGAGGCATTGCTAGTCATTGCATTCCCAATGTCATTCATCAAGGTCACTTGCGCTGAGCGCCCTGGCGAGACCTGTAACTACAAGCAGTTTGTTTTCGGGACACTCACGTTACTACGTGAAACGCAAACCAAAATCAAGTTATTGTACGTCGACGCGGAGTATAAATAGAATCACGCGGACGGAAACTACCAGTCCATGAAAAGGACAGCAATGAAAAAGACAAATAGACACACTTCTAGTCTCGGTCAGGTGTGCGGTGTCTGGAAAGAAAACTGATGCAATGGAAAAACATGTAAGAATTGAGCGAGATAAAACTCACTAACTTATTTTGAACTACAACTGACAGAAGTGTTGTAGTCTTGAAAATAAAAGCAGTGGCGAGATTGTGCCAGAATTTCGTGATTCACGAAACGAGGAATTATGTGAAAAGGCGATTTCACAGGCGCGCGCGTGTGTGTAGGGGGTCATAACCCTCCCATCTCCTTAAGAATTTTTAAAAGTAGACTAGCAGGTCATGAGGAAGCCAATATATTTTCAGAAGATGAGGTAATAACAGAATTTCCCCCTGAAAACTTTATTTAGAACCTCAATTGAAAGTATTAGTGAATACTTTTATAAAAACTACAATTAGTTATATTTTATGGATAATTCACTTGTCGATAATCATGTCACCGAAAATTTGGTCTTACTGTAGTTGTACGTTTATGGAAGGGTTCTTTTAAGGTTCCAAAATTGAGTTTTATTGCAATAAGACTATATTTGAAGAAGGGGGAAGTGAAATCTTGAGTTTCCGCGCCAGATAACACCAATCTCTGAAACGCTTCTTCCGTGAAGTATTCAACCGAGCAAACAATTACACGCAGTTTATAGACCATAACTGTCAGACATTTCCAAGTGTTTTTGTGCAGAGCTGGGTGTGCGAGCAGAACCTTGGAACACAGCATTGATCATTACTCGACAGTCTCTTTGATAACATTCTGTGTTTTCTGTGTCTATACTATCTGCTTCTTGCTACTACTATCTCTACAAATGCAACCTCATTGTAGGGTACACAGAAATATACCTCTCCATTTTTTTGTCAAAACTACTTCACGTATTTTACGAAAAAATGTAAATAATGCTCCAATTTTTTTGTTTCCTGGAACATAATGGATTAGAAATACTACAAGGAATATTTTTCTCACAGTTCTATTACTGAAGCAGTTCTATTCGATAAAAAAGCTACATTTTGCAGAATTGCAACAACTCTTATAACTACGTAAGTATGAAATAACACTGCATTTATATAGAAGTCAGATAACTCGCCTAGGAGTAATCTATGAACAGCACTTGAAACAATTTAGGGGAGAAAATTCCCCTGAATTCAATTTAGTCATCCCAGCGGAAATTTTATCATCCATTTCAAGTTAAATCAAATATATAGTAAGTTATATTATTGATAGGAAATTAGTGATAGCACGTAGAGTAGAGACACAGGACATGCTAGTGAGAACATACCTGGATAAAAATAATCTATAAGGGACAGCGAGCACTCGTTCAGAATGCTTTAGATGATTAGTGAGATACTTTTCCCCTCCCCATCCTCCTCTTAGTAATTTCTTTTGAGAATGGTTCATCGGAATCGATTGAGTAGTTCTCGCTTCTTCATCGATAGCTATGTCCCGGATTCGCTTTAGATGTTGAATACGCCCACGCATTAGGAAAGCAAGCTCCCACTCACATAAATGTTACGCCCCCTCTGAATGCACTAAATATTCACGTAAATAGCGTTTTGGAAAATTTTAAAAACTTTTCGATTCTGAACTTCCAGTATAACATAACTCCCATTCCCTTTCAGAGAAATAAGGCTTGCGAACAAAAACTATTTTCCTTCGTAAGGAAAGCTTAAATGTATTAAGATAGTTAGTAACAAGTTCTTTTGATTTCTGTAAAGGACCTGAAGAACAGGAACATTCATGTGATAAATTACAATTTTCTAACAAGAAACTAGTAGGACAAATGTTAGTTTCACGTCGCAATGACTTTTGATGCCACACTGTAAGTGTTACAAGTCGGTAGGTATGATTGCTATGAAGGGAGCGAGGACCCGAGTGGTCAAAAGGCTTCGCTGAGTTGAGAAAGACACTTACTACACTTTTTTGTGACAGGCTTGAAAACTAAGTTATGTTTCAACAAGATCCAATGTTTCAGTGATTGGACGATCGGAAGATGGGCGAATGTCAAAGAAGCTGCTGAACATAATTTACGAACAACTATATCGACTCCTTTCCACTTGCTCGACGCATGACTGAAGAGGTCAAGACACATTTCTCAATAAAAATATGAATTATTATTCATGATTAGCTTTATCGGATACTTTCAAGGACATGTCGATTATGTGGTCTGTGTTTTGACAGTATTAACTTTACCATGATTCTTAATAATAAACTTTGGAACTGAGTTATAAATAAACAAGGTCCTAAGTGTCAATTTTTGTACGAGAAAAATGTTGTTCTTATTTACGTCAATGCTGTGGTTATCGGTCTGAAATACCAATTGTAGATAGCATAATTGCTATGACTTAAAATATTGCGTTAGTGTCTACATGCTAGCGAGGTCAACACATGGGGTGGTAAAAATATTTTTTAATTCGTTCCTGGCTTTTCGATATTTTTCTTGGGAGCATGTGCGTAGCATGTGAATGACCTCAATTGTTGAGTCGCGGGCGCGGCGCCTCTCTTCATTTCGAGGTCATCGTTGCCTTCGTAGTTACTGCTGGCAGCATAGCTGCCGCCGCACCGCGTCGTTTTGGCCGGCGAACCGATTTCGAAACCCCGTCACTGCTGAGCGTGCGGGCGTGTAACCGTGCTTTCAGACCAAAATTTCACTTGACGGCTGAAGTGTTCGTGTACATACTCTTTATTTAATTTGATTGACAATGCATTCTTTCATTATTTACGATGAAATTGTTACGTTTGTTTATTTATGTAACGAATGGTGCGAAATGTTGGATTTTGACACGGAGAAATTCATTGAGGTGGAAAACAGACTTGCGCAATGGCATTCAGAATCCCCAGCCTATAGTAACTTTATAGCACAAAATATAGAGAATTCGTCCGTCATAAGGTCGTATAGTGTAACAAAACTAAATGGAGTAGTGGATAATAACAATTCTCATACCTATTCCACTCAGCCGCTTCCACTGAAAATCTGGATATCTCCTTCACTAAAGAGTTAGAAACCAAAAGGAAGGGGTTCGGTCCTTTTTATTGTTGTGAAATACAAACAACTCCTTAATAAAGGATACGAAACTCTGGTAAAATTGGTTTAATTATTTATTACATAAAAATTACACTTCATTATTACACACTAACACTGCCCATGCAAATATTTCCCCTGCACATTCCCATTCAAAAATATCCCCCAAAAATCACAATATCATAAGACATAATATTTGTTTTACTTTCCCTTCCAGCAACAACAAGCCTGGTTGATAAACTATTCCAACCAGTAGTCAATTTAAATATGGTACATTTGAAGAAAACAATTATTTGCAATAACAATCTGTCCGTGGTGATTTTGTAAATGAACATTCGAAAGCGTCACAAGAGTCTTTGGCGTCGTCACACTCACTTAGTTAAGTACACTGTCATTTAACGCAATGATCGATGCACGGGACGCAGCCAGTCATGCAATTTACCTTAATGTTTTTATTTAAAGCTGGATCATCAGTTGCCAAAACGACGTGGGCGCGGCTAGTTCCTTAAGGAATTGTAACCTCCAGTTACCATCAGACCATTCACCGCTCCGCAAAGCAGGTACCGTTCGCCCATTCACGTCTACCGGAACAAGATGACCCTTTGCGTAGTATAGGAGATACCATTTTCGCCACTTAACAGCTCAACTTGACGCAGACGTCACAACTAAATGGCGTTAATAACAGTTCCTGGCCATTTACTTCTCGGTAAAAATGTTCATGCCTCATACAAGATAACTTTCACCGAAGATGGGACGACACTCAAGCCGACTGATTAAATGTTGCGGATAGCTTTCTCGAACTCTAATTGAAGTAGTTCGTAGCACACCGACTACCGTAAACTCTTAGATTATCAATTAATGATCTCCTAGTCACATCAAATAAAAAGTCTCTTTCTCACCAAAGTCGAAGTCAGTCTGCTGACATATAATAACGAACGATCAGTCATCAACGAACACGATCACTGAATGAATTGAATCTGAATATTCTGAATCAGTCTGAATCGCTAAGTGCAGAACGACGTTGCTCCCCGCTTAAGTAAGCACTTCCTCACTTAGCTGCCCAAAACTTTGAGAGAAGGCACCTCCTTCTATGACGTCATTTGTATTCTTCGGCCAATAATCACTCATTCTTCACTTCACGTGGAGTATATTGGATTGGTTATTTTTGTATGGCGTATTTCCCTTTACGACCAATAGCAAGGTTTGATTAATATAATGCTACCTTGTCTGGAACTCTAGTATTTTCCTTCCAAACCCCTTCTGTGACACTTCGCAGACTCGTGACCCTCATCTCTCCACAAGCCGATATTTAATTGTAGAAATCTAACTTCATTCCCTTTCGTTCTTGCCAACAACACTTTATTCTAATGCGTCTGTCACATATTACTAACACTTATTTTCATTCCAAATCCCAGACATTTTTCTACGCAGTTGTTTCAGGCCCTCCATTATGTTCGCCCTTCGTCACTCATCTTTTATTGTTGACCCGTGAGCTTCGTGTCTCGACGGTCAGACCTTATTCCTTCGCCCCCTCCTTCACTGCGCTCGTTTTAGGACAGTGGTACTAGCAGAAAGGAATGGTTAAAATAAAAGATTTTAAATTATAAAAACAAATAAAAACTGCTCGCAATCAGTTGCAAGATTTAAAGGATTTTTAACTTTGGATTTGAGAAAATACTTTGTTTTCTAAAGCGAACAAAAATAAATTTAGCATAATTAAAAATGAACTTAATCTTACAAGATGAATTTCTCCAAAATGATTAGCAACTCAGTTAAATATTCTAGGAGTAATACAAGTATAAAATTGTTGGACAATTGTTAAATTAAAAATTGGTACGCTAATATTTATTCATCTGAAATTATACAACTTTGCATCCCGCCAAGAACGATAAACAATAAGAATTAAAAACGTGTTCAGTACTCTATGAATAAATAAATGCGTTCGTGGAAGAATATTAGTTGTATAAAAGTTGTTACATCACAATGCTTTCACTTTTTGACATGAAATATGGGTATTTTGATGTCATTGCATTAGATTGGGCATTTGAATAGGGGTATGGGCACGCCAGGGACATAGGGGACCAATGGAAACGCACGGTATGAAGGGAACAAATGGAAATTTTTCCAACGCTGGGTGTGATATGAGACCGACGAACGCCGGCGTAAAACGGACATGTGAACCCGCCCTTACGCGCGCGCCCAACGCAACGAACGGGCCAAAGCCATTTTACGCGTCTAATCGCGCGTTAGCAGCGCTCTCTATAGTTGGCCCAGTCAGGTGCGTTTCAACGGCGCGTTAGGAGCGCACATAAAGGTGATTCACAAAGATATGTCGATGCAAACAACATGAGCATCATTTGGGCAAGTTTTTGACAGTTTAAAGCACCAGTACCAAAGATGATTATGCCCGTTAATCTCATCAAAGTAGGTTGACCAAATTTTGTTTCAGTAGTTAGTAAATAAGATTTTTCGTGAAAGTCGTGATAACTAGTGATTGACCTCTTTATGAAAGTATTCCTTGTGATAAATAAATGTATCTTAATATCTACATTATTGTTTCTCATTCGACATCAACTCTTCCTATAGGTAAAGTGAGCTGGGCAGTGTTAACGAACATGGATTTTTTCAATCCATACATTTGAGAGAGATTTAAGGTGATATCGAGATCTTCTACGCTCGCACGCATGGATGTTGTCCCACAATATATACTCGAAGACTTGTATCTTTGCTTCGATTAATTTAACTTAAGAAAACAATAATGAATGGAAACGCACTATGTATTTTAGTTTATTGTATATTAGTCGCAGTTAATTACTTTGTTGTCCTCAACATGGTCTTAGGCAGTTTGTAACAGCTCTCGTTATGTTGGCAGAACATTCGAATTTCTGAAAACTTAAATCTGTCGCCAATATCGGCCATCAATTCTCTTGTGGCGCTATTCTGTTTTCTTCTGTATAGAACGAGTGGAACGAATATTACCTTAAGTTAGTTTGTTGTGTTATCAAATTGTATTACTTTACAGCAAATAGTCGCTTTTGTGACTAAAATAAAAATTTATTCGGGTCTAACTTGAATTCGTAGAAGTTGGCAATTCGTATTAGGTAGCCATTATTGTACTCAAGTTATCGAGAGTTCGGGCACTAAAAACAGAAAGATGTCGGATTCGAGTGGTGTCTTAGTGCGGCCACCATCAATATTTGAGAATAAAAACTCCACACGCGTGGAAGGCGGCTCCACAGATTCGCTATTCGGCGAACCCCGAGCAACTGCTCGCCGAATAGCGACGTTGGAACGGGTTGCTCGTTATTCGTCGTATCACGAATACCGGTGCTCGCCATTTCCCGTAGCGTGTCGTTCTTTTGAGACACATCAAAAGAAGCCGAGCATAGGCGAATATTCGCGAGTAACCTGTTCGTGGTTCTGTCCACATATTCGTGCTTTTACGAATATCGAGGATGGCGAGTATACGAATAATACGCTTTCAAGTTATTTCGAGTAAGTAATCGCTGAAAAAACTAATTATTCGTAATTTTCTCATCGTACAAGTAATAAGTGTATTTAGAAGTGATAAAATAGAGAAATTGGAAGTAATAAAGTAGTGGAGTAACTTCATTTATTATCTCCAAAGTGGTCATACGCAGTTTGCAATTGTTTTTTTACTATAAAGTTTGAGTTTGATTTAAACCACAAACATTTTATTCACTTTATTTATTTATTTTTATTAAACGTCCTAAAGTTTCATAGTATTGAACAAGTATTGACATTATTAGCATTATCTATCTTTGTAGTAGTACTAGCATACATTTCCTGTACACGAAATGTTCAGGAAATAAAAAATGTGAAAATAAAAAATACTATGACAGTAAATAATAAAAATATATCACTTAAATGTAATGAATGATATTTGAATAAATAAATAGAGTGGGATGTTGTGGAGACATAAATTAAGATAGGTACATAACAATGATTCTTTTTGAGTGGATAAAAACTATAATGATTATAAGGATCTTAAATTCGAGATTACCGATTACCATAGCTAAATCCATATGAAATAAAAATTAATTTCATTGATTGAATTAAGATTAGATGAGACCCATTTACGTAACAACATTTCACAAGTCACAATTACATACGCAGCAGAATGTGTGATTACTTCAGATTCATTCTCCATAACCTCTAATCATTAACACGAATATTCGTCGTTCCCAGAGCGAGCACGTGATCGGCAAATTGCTTAAGCCTGGATCAGTGTGCTCGCCAATAGGCGAATACTCGAGAAATCCCCGAGTAAGTCGCTAGTGATTGGGATTCGCTGTGCGGTTGTTCGGGGTTCGCCGAATAACGAATGTGTGGAGCCACCTTAAGACTTGGACTGCCTGTGATTGTTGTTTGATATTAAAATCGTCAGTTAGCACTTACACATACATTACGGGTGTGCCAACGCTATAAAACAACAAAGAGACTATCGTGAAATGATTTTGTTGAAAGTATATTAATAAATTAAAATTTCTTGGATAATTTACGCAATGTATTTTATACATTGGAATGTTAATTTCGTGTTACACTACAAAGACTATAAAAGTGTGTTTTAAGGACAGGCTCTCTCAGAGTTATTTTGTCAAGTTTGGTGGTAGTGATTACAACGTATAAGATGAAATTACCACGAAGTCAAGTACTATACGACATAGGGGGAATCAATTGAGTACGTTGGCATTTCTCCCAAATTTGTAACTTTTCAGAGGGCAGCTAGACCAGGGATCGGCAACCTTTTTTGGCTGCGGGTCAAAATCAATCAAAATGTGAGTATTAAAGAGACGTTTGGGTCAGAGATATTTTCGACATGGATCGTATATACATAAACACTTATGTGTATAAGATCCATGGTAATCGAACTAAAATGTTGTTCACAATAATAAATTTACAATAATAAATTTATTGTCAAAAAACAGTACAGACTGCGTATGACCACGTGGAGGACAATAAACTAATTTACTCTCCGGAAGCAAGCAAAGGACCATCCCATCAAACAAATGTTCTTAGTATCTATTTTCAATTTTTTAAATTCTCAAAATGTTTGTTTCATGTTTATGTTTTATAATTTATTTTTATATATTACACTTCATTTTCGGAACTAAAGTAGGTCACTTGAAATTATCAAATATGTCACTCGGTGACCCTTGGGTCATAGGTTGCCGACCCCTGAGCTAGACTACACATAGCTTTCGGCAAAGTTTCATGACTTGTAGTACATCAAGGGCAAGCAAGTGGGGGGGGGGCGCCAGTTGGACCTCACTTCATCCTAAAACTAGATTCGGGCCGGCGCTGGGTTAACATGGAGATTACGATATACATGCTTTATTTGTAGATGACGATACCATCGGAAACTAAGATAGACTCAATGAAAGAACTAATTAGTCGATTTAAGCAATACTAGTCGAGTTCTCGCGACTTTTCTCGCGTCATGTTTTGAATTTTTGCGGACATCTTGAATTCCGTTGATATCTATTTAAAATAATACTCCTCTTCAATTGATGGAGTGTTTTAAGGACAGGCTTAAAATGCTTAAAAGATTCCTAGGATGTCAACATAAAATGGTTATAATTTGTTCTCGTTGCAACGCATGTCCAGAACACAGGGCGGATATTCTGTACAATCAACACTATTGTTCGATGTACTCATACAGACGCTCTTGGTATGACTCGCCAAAGTTAAATCTTCCCCTCCTCATACACATGTTCCCCTTATTTAAATTAACTGTAAATTTAATGTATAAAATACTTTAAATAAATAAACAATGTAATGAACTATACTTCATATATTTTCAACGTATTAACTTGAATACACAGTCAGAGAAAATGTGTATTTCTTTTACAATAAATAATTTAGTATACAAGAATACACACAGGATATGTTATTACTGCAAACCTAGCATATAATCCATAAAAATTTCAAAGCTTTTACATCGCAACAGCTATTGACAAAATCTGAACCATTCTACCAAGAACTTCAAACACACAAACAAAACTGTTCTCAAACATCCAAACTGGTATACTCTTTCTCACAACAATAATAAATACTTCAAACTAATAAACAATGAAAATTATATTATGCAAGAATATAATAATAGCTTATCAACGAAATTTGTGACTTACAAAACACAAAGACAAGAACTTCAACATAGAAATTACGCTGACAAATGTTTGATTGTCGATAAATGATAATGAACACAATAATAGGATTTGTGAAATATCAGTAAAATAACAATTCAAAAAACGTGATTCAATTTTAACAACCCAAATAACTTACATTAACAATACATCGAATTAATAAATTGCAGTGACTCAGTACCACAATATGGAAAACAGGGAAGTGACAAAAGACAGTAAGAACTGTATCGAGGTACATGCCGGGCTAATTTGATGCAATTTGCATTAGCATTGTTTTAAAAATCTACCGAATATCTGGGTACCACTAAATTTTGTTCCGTGTTTCATCCGGCAGTCTTTTGTTTCTTTCTCAGCTTCTGAAGATTTTACGTTCACAGATCANATATATATATATATATATATATATATATATATATATATATATTATATCAGCTGAGAACTTCGTTTTCGTAGCCTTGGAGATACAGACTTTGTGAAAAGATTATCAATGAAGACGGTGAAATGGGCGTGTCGCGTGTCAAAGACGGTGTGTCGCCAGGGGTGCTGTCATACAACGAAGGCGCCAATGCGAGAAACCCAATGCGCACCCAACGAGGGTGCCAATGCGCATGTGCTATAGCGCACGGGACCCAGTGCATCACAAAGTCGTGGTCATGCTGAGAGGTGCAGCGCTGGGTTCCGGGCATCTCGTGATGGGGGAATCTCGAGCTTTCGCCACTGACTATTGAGGACCGACCTGGTTATTCGCAAGGGGAACAAGGTCAGTAATTTTGAAGTTTCAGTCCCCTTTGTCGCCCAAGGTGTTCCGGACAACGTGCGTGCGAAGAAGAAACTTAAGTGTGAATTACACCGCGCGCACATCCTCGGGCTGGGATACCTCCAGGCGGACGTGGTTTCGGTGGTTATCGGTTCGCTGGGCGCATGGAATCCGGAGAATGACGCCGCTCTCAAGAGAGCCTGTAACAACAAGCGGCGTCGCAGGGTTCTCGCAGAGAAGATGGTTCTTGATGCGCTGAATTCCTCCAGTCAATATTTAACAAGCACATCAGCAAAAATAGCCTTGCAGATTCGGAGTTCCTAAGATATGGGCGGCTGCTTTTGCAGCGTACCCTCCCTCAACTCAGTATTGCAGAATGCAGGGATGTAGAAGACTGGAAACACTTTCGGGCCAACTTCGCGGATGTCTGGCCGGAATCAAATGCGTTTAGTGTGGTTTGGCTATCAAGAGAAGATGAGAATGTGCTTGCTGCAATAGCTCTTCTCAAACACCCCTTCAGTGCACAGATAAGTGTAGCATGGATTTCTGCTTCATATATTGTGCAATGTTCCCCCAAAACATTAGTCCAAGGGGATTTTCTGTACACTCCAAATCTTGTGGTTGTTCTCATACGAAAAGAATCAAGTTTTAGTATTTCTTTTTGTTTCTCTTTAAACGACTGCTTTTTTCTCCTAGTTTTTATTCGCATGTTAATTTAATTATCAAAGAATAATTGTGTCTCAGAAAGTGTTGTTTCTTTTTTATTATTATTCATAATAATAATAATCTTCATTTTGAATTGAGTCTCAAGCGATCAGAACTGCACTTTCATCTAACTACACACACACGTATAATAATATAGTTATTAATCTGCTCGGTGACAGACAAAAAATAAATAAAAGAGCTCTATACATAATAACATAAAAATACATAAATCACAAATTAATAATCTGTCCCCAAATCAACTAATTAGTGATATGTAGCAAATGTATATACGTGTAACAAGTATAGTTTCAAGGAATAAATTGAGCAGCGACATTTATACAAAATTATATGTTTAAGGAGACAAAGATAACGAAACAAGGGATTTTGTATTTTACGTGGTTATCCGTTGTATAACACTTCTGACGAAACAATGGGGCAAAGTACATTCGAAATTTTATTAAGATCATATTACAAGTCGATATAAAGAAGATTAAGGTTTAATTACAAGTTGATATTCTGCGATTGGCGGAATGTTGATTGCATCTCAAAAAGTGCTTCATTCACAGTAGCGTACCAAGGTTGAGACGGAGGGGGCGGACTTCACCCCCCCCTCATCACGCGCTCTCTCGCATATTTCGCGTAGCGCTCGTTGCTTCGCGAGTTGCCGCATGCGACGGCGGTGTCTTCGACAAGGTAGGCGCGGGAATTATTTTCGTTTTTAATACTACACTATATAACAATTACCATCAAACTGAGGGTACTGGTGGTGGGTCGTTTCCCAAGACTACTTCCTATATCCGACCCACCAACAATGTTTAAGTTGGCTTGGTTCGTACGTCCTAAAGTTAACATTTACTGTCATGAACATTTAAATGCAAAAAAACAACAACAACAAATAAAAAATCTACTTACAAAATTCTACTATGACAAAAATTTACACAAATACCACAACTTAGCCTCCACCCCAGGATGTCGGTCATGACCGTCATCCTGGAGTGAACTTACCTTCCCCGACACGAGGAGTCGTGTGGGAATTACTAGCTAGCGAAACTTGCCTCTTGAACTTATTCTAAAACGTTAGTGGGACAATAAAATTGTTAAATACAAAAAGTTGAAAACATATAAGCTTTTTATAATAGACATACATATACAATTACTATCACCAATAAAAGGACAAAATATTTATGCCACAATTAACTTCTACAAGTATACAAAGAAGTTACACCACTAGGTGTAGTCAAAAACTATCTAAAACTAATTACATTTTTTTCTGTACATGGACTTGACCAGAGATAGCAACACATTGCAAGACAGGCTCCTAATAACGAGCTACATCCATCCTGGAGTTCCGCAATAACATGCCTAACGTAACCCAGTGTTCTCCGATAGAACATTAGCAACTCCAGAAGGTCGAGTGCAGTCCCCCTGCGTTAGAATGCAACTCTCATCTATGGGAACAGGTGTTGAGGTTCAGACGGCACCCCGGTCGACTCCAGAAGCACCCTCAGTATAGCTGGGGGAGACGGAAGAGAATCAGGTCACCGCCCGATGTCGAGGTCGCGACCAGTAGGTGAAGAGCAGCTTCCACAATGGCTGGCTCCTCAAGCCTGGAGAGGATGTGTTCTACGAAGGCCCAAGTATTTCTCCGCAGGGTCCTCTTCGAAGATGCAGTTGGATTGCATCTCCAGGGCTTCACCTGCCATCACATCCTCAACCACCCCTACCACGTTCAATGAGAGTGGGCATGTAGCAGCACAACCTTAGATATTCGTTCCAGAGTCTCCTCAAGATGAATTTCAAGGGGCCTCTAGGTACTTCAGCATGTTCAGGGTGTACAGAACCACTTGCCTCGGACATACTCGCCAGGACCTGATGGCATCCAATCATGGAAGAATCCAGATCAAGATATCAACCAGTATCCAAAGCTTACCCCTCAACGAAGACAATCGGGGAGGATCTGTCGATAAAGTCTTCTGCCCCCACTTGATAATTTACCGCAATCTCAGATGGATTGGTTGTCAGGTCCTTAAGCTAAAGATATCATCCTCGTTTTCAAGATGGTTGTCAAAAGTCCTTACAACACCCTCACGAAGCAGAGATATGACAATCTCCCTAGCTTCAGAGTAGCCATATCAAGACTTCATTGAAGTGGGATACTTAAAATCGCTAGTTAAAGACAATGTGAAATTCCGTCCATCAAGGAACACCCTGCCTTCAAGGACACACCACTTTCGCTCAGTCAGGGGGGCTTCCGCATCCATGCCTACTACCGACCAACCTTGGTCTGGTAAGGAGACGATAACACAGTGAAAAGAAACAGTCACTTCCGGAAAACCGGAAATAGTTCCTCCGAGAGAGCTTCAGGTTAGCTTCCTTTGGACCGTGATGTTCCTGACAAACTTCTCCAGTTCCAAGAGAGCTGGTTCGTGAACAAGAGCTGCTATCAGTTCTAGAGTAAGAGTGATATGTACTCTCAAGAGTATTACGGGCACTAGTATGCTCCTCACAAGAGAAAAGAGCGAGCTCTGCTGTATCGTGTTTGACGCACTCTCAGAAAGCAGACGTGGCTAGCCCAAAATGGTATTGTTTGACCTTGAACAGAACATGCCCTGTCAGGATCTGCACAAGACCCTTCGAAAGTTGGAATCCGCTCTTCCTGACGAAGCGTACGTCAGAAATTAAATCAAACAGAGGCGTATGCCTTCAGCAGAGTCCGATCTCTCTTGCCACGCTTGGCTAACGTCCTCCATCACAAACTCCGTCCGCAGTCTGGCCTGGTCTAAAGGCCCTACCTACTATCTCAAAGGGCAAGGTTTTCCTGAGGCAGTACCAGGACCCCACCTTGAACACCTCCAGATCCAACGGCAGTTGTACAGTCACTATCTGCAGTTTGCTGGACGCTGCAGTTCGATATGCTATCAGGGACAAACTCAGTGCGCTCAGTAGCTTAATACTCATAGACACGAGGTAAGCTCTATGCCCCCAAACAGAGGCGCAGTACATTTCAGAAGTACGTGTTACTTTTTTTAGAGGCGCAGTACAGCACTATCGGAAAGAAGGACAGTACAGCACTATCGGAAAGAGTGGGCAGCCGCTATGCAGAGCTCCGTCGCCGCAACAACAGCCTTCGCAGCCACCGCCGCCGCCCAATCACTGGCACGCAGCTCCAGGCCTTCCCCACACGACGCCCTGATACTGACGGCCGCGGCGTGGTCGGGATGTGACGCCTCGCCTCTCACCGACTCCCCGCCATCGGTCGCAGCCAAGGACACGGATGTGCTTCTGGTGCATGCGGTGAGGGAGACTTTTTACGTAACGCCGTCCACAATGCAAACCGGCATACTATGATTCAACCAGGAAACTGGACAGATCTGTGGAAAAAACACGCCATTCTCATATTAATACAACGTATTTGTAAAGGCTTGATTATCATCTTCAGTGGACTTTTGATTTCTGGCAGTCAATGAAATTGCAACATTCAGATTACAACTGAAGACAATAGGGAAGTCAATGAAAAGATATGGAAATAAAAAATATACCACCAAGGCAACACTACAACGTGTCATTAATTGAAATGATAACAATATCTCACCTACTTCATAAAATTCTTGTGCCTTTCTTCACAGACTTTCTACGATTTAAGGGGGAAGTGCATGGGACCTAATAGAAGTCAAAACTAGTGGATCAATTTTTGTGAGAGCGACTCCTATGATGGAAAATATTTCAAACATCAATTCATATCAATTAACATTTCTAATGACGATGGTGCGGTATGTTGACACAAACTAGTAGAAATCTAATGACTTTGATCATATCCAGAGTCTTCATAAAAACAGATGGGTCTAATGGGGGTGTGCTAGGTTCTGTCTCTAAGAGAAAACTGAAACACGTAGGGCGAGACGTGCATAGCAAGTACGTAGACGCGGGCCTCTGAAGAGACAAAAATAACACCACGAAGATTTGTGATTATTATTGGACTTGCACAAAAACACATTAATCACGTGAAGAAAACCGTAAGATACAGGTCGAAACAAGGGAGTTTTGAATCCTCCATGACACAATGAGTAAATAAGTCGATTACTGAGAGAGGATGAGAATGTTACTCCTCATCGAGGAAACACTCCATTGCCCTTCAATTAGCCCAAATGAAGGACTAAATAAAACAAACCGAAAAATCAGAAGATTCAGACTTTTTTATGAATTCGTTTTAAAATCTTTACACATTTAAATACGGGTCAATGGGAATTAGGAATTATATTGTTCACCATGACTACTAAGTCTCTTTCCTCAAGCACATATAGCAGTCGTATCAAAAATAACTACGAAGAAAGAACAGCAAGAAATTAGTTTGAAATATATATAATTATGCCATAGTGAAAAAAAGTAATTTTTCATATTCAGAATCATGCTGGTCATGAACTGATCGTAGTCCTTTTTAAAAGGACTTTATGAAAGGTCAGGCAAAGAAAACATGAAATATTCATTTTATATTGATCATCAAGAAACGGAAAAGAAATGAAAAATTAGATCAAAATACAGAATCCGAAGGAAAGAAGGGAGAATACATCAGTGTTTTGTTGATTTTAATCTTATATTAGCAGCCTCCATTCTTAAATTTTTAAGTTTTAAAAAAAAGTTCGGGATGTACACATTGGAGAGTTATCATCGCGGGCCATTATAGCAACATAATTATATTCTGGAGCAACTTAGGAGTGAATCGATATCATCTGTTAGGTGCTATCGTTCGAAATGAATTACAATTACTACTGTCTAAGAAAAAACTTACATTCCTCGGTTCTTTTTTACGGTTACAGACCGTACTAAGTATGCTGCTAAGGAGGACCAGTTGGGGTAAATATTACGGTATGTTTTAGCTGAGCGTGATCTCTTAAGACCAACTGTCTCAATTAAAATTATAGTTTTATTTTACGAATCAGACTAATTGCTGGCCACTCTACTTTCGGATTAGAAATGAAGTTAAATGATTGAGGAAACATGATTGGTATTGTCTGAATGTCGTAGTCGTGAATATGTCGTTGCTGGACATATGACTATTTTATCAGAGAAAACTTATCACATAAGATGTGTCAAATAGGAATTGAGCCAAAACAATGTGTGCGAAAATGTCCTCAGCCCGCGCAGCATCTACTTAAATATTTTTCCTGAAATTTACGCGGAAGAAAAGGTAGGAATAGCTTTAAACAAATCCACATCATCAAAAATATTTTGTCCTTCACGTTAGTCCTCATTGTCGATTCATTCACACATACTATTTCGACGTTATGAAAACCTTTACTACAATAGGTTACTGAATCGTTAGGTACCAAGAAAACTGATGACGCCACTAACAAAAAAAGGTGACACGCCAGAGATGGTTCACAGCACTAGTTTATTTCGAAGTGTTATGTACTGCATGAGTCGTGAAACAGCTGACGATATGAAATATCAATAAGAAAAAAGATATAAGTCATATTCCTTGGGATGTGGGCCAGGGATTGTATAGTCTGACCTGACAATATTGATCCAAATAATTTAACTAAAAATAAGCTTCGAACCAAATTTCTACCCATCAAGATGCTCTCTGCGATTTTTCTGATTTCTTTTCGATATTTTTATGTAAAAACCAAGATTTCTTCAAACGTATCTCAAACGCGAATTAAAAACAACTCAAAATACATTTTTTCTGCAAATTTTGTGAGGAATTAAAATATGCGCGTGAATTTTTATGGATTTTTTCCTTAAGAAGGAAATTTTAAAATATCAATATAAATTTGAGGTATTTTTTAACATTAATATTTCGAAACATCCATCTCACTATTTTTCATTTTCCGTTCAAAAATATACTTTTGCTATCTGGTTTTTGGCAAAATTTTCATTTCTTTGGACATCTGCAAGTTGTGATGGAAAATTCAATAAAATTAAAAATGCGAAATATGATGAAACATTTCTCGTCATTTTTTTGAGTTTCCTGCCACAGAAAGTTCACACCTGAAAAATTATGGTCTGATTCAGATTCTACGAGAAATTTCGTGCACGAAAAGAGTATTTATGCATTTATTTCACGAAGGTTTGTTTTTAATTAAGACAGTTGTAGGTACAAATAATTAATCGATAGTAATAAAATTATATAATATAATACAAGTAAAATACAAATAAATAAAATAAGTTGCAGCAATGAAAAATTGTATAAAAACATTGAAATAACAGAAATAGAATATTTTACAACTAGTCTCTCACTAAAGCTATATTTTTGCATGAACTTCCAATTTTTGAATTTTCCATCTACAGGTTCAGGTGCCCCAGGTGCGGTAGAATGACACAAGCTGTTGTTTTATTATGTGGATGCAACGCCTCAAGGCCTGCACGAGATCTGGTGCTCCCATTTGTGTTTGTCAGGAAACAAAACAATTCAAGTGTCGATACATCACGGTCGCTCAAGTGTTTTAAAAAGATGTGACTATGAGGCATAGTACACAGTTTCATGGTAGGGACCCAGAACACTGTTGTCGGTTGATGTGCGTCAAGGATGACTCTAAAGGGTACCAGCGTATGAAGTCGACTTTTAGAACATTGCCAGAGCCCGAGTCTAACGTGGGTTGGAGATGCGTCGGGAGTTTTGCCCATTGGCATCATTTAAATGGGGGGAGCACTGTGTTAGGGGCCATTAGGTTGCGGAAGTTAGCGCTGATTTTGTATTTGTTAAAAGTATTCAATATTAAAGTTNTGTGTTAGGGGCCATTAGGTTGCGGAAGTTAGCGCTGATTTTGTATTTGTTAAAAGTATTCAATATTATATTATTCCTTCTTTTTTGTTTCTTTCTCGTTTTGTGGAGCAAATCGAGTGGTGGCAGCGGAAATATTCAATAACGTCACAGTAGTACAAAATGTCACTTCTCAGAAACAATTTTTTTAAATGTTGATGTAATATTTTAATTGTTTTTTGTTTTATTTCTGAAATGTTTTAAAATCCAGTAATTATTGTTTTAATCTAATATGTAATGTTTTCTTCTCTAAACACACTTTATTATCGGAAATAATCTATCAACCTTCGGTCCAGTAACGCAACATGATATATATTACAAATAGTAACTTCGCCATGTTTCTATTCAGTATAACGATCACAATTCGAAAATTTCTAAAATTTCAAGACTTTACGCCGAAACACCAAAATCTGCCTTAAAAGCGAGTTAAAAGGATCTTGTAAGATAACTACTTTACATTAATGTAAAAATCTATGAGACTATGCCACTGTAAGTAATTTCACATCTCCACACAAAAGATTTTAAAAACTATAGCTTAGTGTGTACATCATGTACAGCACGACAGATTAGACTTTTATTTTCAATTTTAGAGAGATATAGTTCTAATTAAAATTGAGATATAAAATAACAACCACTAATTTCGAAGTCAGAACTTATTTAGTTCTTCACAACAAATGAAGTAACTCGCTGAACCTGCTTCCAAAACAACAATTCATTTTCATTTCTTCTTTCATTGAAATGTTCTATAAATTCGTACCCATTGTTGCGACAGATGAAAAAAGTAAAATCTTTGTAGCTGAATATCGACGATAGTTTTACTTCAGTTTCCCTTGGGTTTTCTGATCAAAGGCATGAAGTAATGCCTTGCTTCCGGAAAGAAAAGAGGACTATTCTTCTGTGTACTCAAACGCATTCTCGCCGGGGCGTTTCTTTTTTGCTGTAAATTGTTGACTTATACAAGCGACAGGAAGAAAAAAGACGAACTGGAGTTGAATACGAAACTTGCTTGTATGTTATTGTATTAATAAATACACATATGGTGTAGCATGCATTAAATAACAAAGGTATGAATTACTAAGAGTATCATGCAAGGTTTGTCCCACTTCACTCGATGATTAGATAGTATTTGACTCAATTATTAATTTAAATGTGCTCCTGTATCTATTCATATGAGAGCTAGGGGACCCACATATTAATACCTTCAATACGTCTAGTGAGAAAGCATAAAAATAGTACCCACATGTGGATATTTCGCTGTCATACTAAGATGTGGTGCACACCTATTAACCTCCGTTTAATGAAATCTCATTTCGTGTTACATGATGTTTTGTTTTATGCTCAATAAAAATTTTAATTAATGCCAATATTTTTCAACGGACCAAAAACTTATTCGCGTACCACTGCGATCCGCCGACCAGCGGTTAGCGGTCGCTGATTTAGTATTTCGTTCATTTGCATCATTATTTTGCGGCATGGCACAGAAAAACTTATTGAATATACACCTACATTTTTGTAACATAAGTTTTGTTACTAAAAATCATATAAGTAAAACACCATTTTAAGCTTTATGTGAACTCGCAAATTCTCACTAAACTCTAATACTGTCGTCACGTTGCATTAAACAGTTTCAATGAGCTCACTGCTCGCGTCCGTAGCAACCCTTAAGCTACACGTGTTCCCTGGGTGGTGCTAAAGAACAGTCACTTCAAGGCAGAAACAAACAGAGCCTGAAGCTACGGCAGCCAGACCAGTAACCGAGAGATTTTCCTGGCTATCAGACACTTGGACCAATAAATGCGAAGATGGATAGAAGGAAGCATCAGACTTTTGAGCCTGCACAGACTAGAGAGCTGGGTAGAATAACCCGGATCTGCCAATTGAACGTGCAAGGTCTAAGAGTATCTCTCCAAATTTCTATTGGAAAATCAAGTTGACGTAGCCGTTCTCCAGGAAACGTACATCGAAAATGAAGAGCAACAGAAGGTCAGAGGCAGGATACATGGCTACGATCTCCTGGGAGCTGTGTAATAACCTCCACTACGTTTTTTTGTGGGGCTTTAGGGCTCGTCAACATCGAGGTCATTAGAGCCCTTAAAACTTGTACAGGTAGGGAAAATGCAGTTACGCACTAGGGAGAGCCAACATGACTCTCCCCGCGTGTGGGACTCGCCGAATGACTCAGCCATACCCACTAAAAACCCTCCTGAATTACAACTCAAAACTCAAATCCCAACATATCTCAAGACTTTACTAAAAACATTTAAAAAGAAGAAGAGAAAAGAGGAAAATGAGAGATACCCTAGCCCTAATAGCGTAGGGATCGAAAAGAACAAGAGGTGACCAAGGGAGGTCAGAAAAGAGAAAGGAAGGAGCATGGCACAAGTAAGTGGGAGTAATGCCAGACTCAGCTCGGGGCCCCGTGTTCGCCAAACACGTACTTTCTAGATGTAAGTCCCCTGGGGGAACCTCCACTATGGAGTTGCAACCTATGTGAAAAGTAACATTGAAAATGCATCCCTGGTCACACTTTCATCTGAAGATTTGCAATTGGTAGTGACAAGAATTGGGGATCTAACAAATACGCCCCCTCAATTAACTTGGCCACAGAATGTCAAACACACGTTGTCTGGAATAGTCATCACGTTGACTGGAAATATCACATAACGGATGAAAACAGGAAAAAGCTATCAAATTGCGTTTAAGAAAAACATCTGCACTTAGTTTTTGATGCGAAAGATAAAGACACCTTTAAATATACTGCGCACAATACGGAAACAAACCATGACCTGAGCTTCATCACCAGGAATACCCTGTCACATCCTATCCCCGTACTAGGAAGGTAAAGGATAGCTTTCCCCACAGTCAACACCGCCCGATTATTCTTGAAATTGGAATGAGTATCCCGCTTATCCGCTCAATTGCACGTCCCAAATGGAATCTGCAAAATGCAAACTGGGAACAATTCGCTAAAGACATTGATCAAACTATGCGGTGGATTCCAGTAAGGTGGTATAACTATAATAGATTTATGAAGATAACAGCTGCCGCAAAAAGATATATCCCTCGGGGCTATCGCAAGGAATACATCTCAGGATGTAATGAAGAGACGGAAAGGTTGTATCAGAAATTCCTTCAGGAGAACGACGCCGAAATTGCTGACGAGCTCCTACACAAACTTTATTCAGCTCGTAGAAGGAAATGAGAAACCACTGAGGCTTTAGACTTCACGAAACCAAGCAGGAAGGCATGGAACCTTTTAAGGAAACTTGGAGATGCCAGTGCATCTGAGAGAAAAATTCCAGATATCAGCCCTGACCAGATTTCCTCACGCATCGTTTCACTGTCAAGAGTCAGGAAACACACAACCTTAATGAAGCGCCACGTGAAACTGTTCCGCCAGTCAGAAGAAGCTCCAAATAACGTCTCCCGTCCATTCTCACCAGGGGAACTAAATAACGCCATTGGTAAAATGAAAACAGGGAAGGCCCATGGATTTGATGGTATTCTCCCTGAATTTTTGATGCACAGGCTAGCGCACCAGGGAATGGCTGAGCCAGTTCTTTTCACATATTATGCAGATTGGCCAGTACCACCTGAATTCAAGAAAGCGAAAATAATATCCTTGTAAACCAAGTTACATTGTTATTGTTAACTTCGTTGTCAGATAATTTGCTCTTATTATTATTAATGTAATCCCATACTAAATGTATCTGTTTAAATGTATTTGTTCAGTTTATGTCTAATATATCCAAGTGTCGTACGCCAAACGACAAATAAATAAATAAATGAACTAACATTTGCGTGTACAATGAAACATTCGTTGCATAAAACGCAGTGTGTACGTCTCAATGTATTTGAATGCATTTTGTTTCTTGAAACGCGTTTTTGAAGCTGAGTGAAAACATCCGAAAACGTCTGTATAGAAAATAGAAATTGTTTCGCCAATTCCTTAGTTGTATTAGTAACTTCCCCCTCATTGGGTACGCCCTCACACTCCGGCGGTACTATTAACCCCATATTCTAAACGCAGTGACATTCTCCCTAATAACTACATGTCGGGAAAAAATTATTTTCAAATTTTCTTTCTTTAAACTAACGTTTTTTGTGGGGCTTTAGGGGTCGTCGACATAAAGGTCTTTAGAGCCTTTAAAAAACTAACGTAGTTTAACATATGTCCGTCTGCATGATACGAATCCAGCATTAAAAAATCACTACTGTACATATAATAATGTATACACACTCAAATCAGCTACTGTACATATAATAACGTATAGAAAGGGACTGTAATGTATACAATATTGGTACTGACCCGGAATGAAAACAATAAAGAATTAAATTTTTCCGAGTAATTTGCCGTTTCTTGTTCTCATTGTTTTTATTAGGAACAATGGTCCATCCATTTTCATTTAAAGCTTGGTTCATACACATGAGTTATTTACTTACTTTACACGGTTATCATACTTTACCTTTGCCTCTAACTTGTCAGATTACCAGGTATCTGAAACGAGTGACCTCCACAAAATTTCGCTTGTGCACATAACGTTCATAAATGTTCAGTGTCGGTGTATCGCCTGCGTCAAATTAATGCGGTTGTCCGTGTCAGTACTTTATGCCTCGAGAACATTTTGCATGCTCTTATCTTCAGGACGGGGAAAGGGTGATGTCCATCTCCACAAAAGTCAAGAAAATTCTACATCTATTTACCTTTTCTGACCCTCGCTATTTTATGTACATATACACTCTCCTTAGTCTTTGTCAAATTGCGGGTAATAACAGTTAAGGCACATGAATAAACGTTCTCTGATTAATTACCCATCGCTGATATGCAAAACTCACCTCGCGATTTTCGACCACAATTCTTAAATGAAGAATATTAAGTACTAAGGTTCGATGTTGAGTGAAATACAGAAACCATTTTGTTATACGTTTAAAAAATTACGAGCAAACGTTTTCGTTTTAAATCACAGCGTTATTGTCACTCAAAACCGGTGAATGATCGTACGCAGTCAAAGCTGGTGACACGTTTCTGATAAGAAACAATTAGGGTTTAAAATCGGTCAGACTAAGTAGACGATGGATGGAAAAGAATTGAATTCAAGAGCCATGGGGAAGCTGAAGAAAGAAGATGAAGGAAGGATTCAGCGAGGCAAGAAAAAAGAAAATGTGTGGAGATTTGATGATGAAAATAGAAAACTGGGAATCGAGATAACATCAAGAGCGTTAATTAGTTGCTCCCGTGTGTGAAATTCTTGATAAAGATGACATTGAAGCAAGAGTGTTTCCCAAGTAGAGGAAGGAATGAGTCCATGACTCATTAGGATTTTGTTCGTATGAAAGAAATCTCAGGGCAATTTTGATTTTAGTTCCACTCTTGAAAAGAACTATGTGTAATAATAATTTACATTCGATATCAGGACGGGTAAGGTAAAATGAAAACCCAGAATGTTTCATAATAATTTTGTCACAGAATTTTTAGTTCTCAACCAAATTGTCGCTGAATACCTCGTTATGTGACAATGTTCAATCATTAATGGTTACCGACGTAGGTCCCTATTGTTCTCACTGATGCTTATCGGTTATTCTCAGTCACTGAAGGTCCCGAGTATCATTTGTGCCAAGATTCACAGTCCAACTCAACGTCTCCTTTAAGGCCGGTATTACACGATCATATTTCTATGTCATATCTCTATTATCAAAGAAGTTAGATGAAACATATATCCGGGTTATGTACAATCTTTGATAATAGACATATGACATAGAAATATGACCGTGTAATACCAGCCTAAGTATAGTTATGCTCATGGAACATTTTCTCAACCCATGGCGGCATCTTTGTTTTTTATTGTGCAAACAAAACAGTGATAAATCGGGGTATATGAACACCTAAAGGGATCGAAACATTTCTAATAACACCAAAGAAAATGATGTTCGGTTATTATAACTACTGATAGCGGAGGCATATAGGTAGTCTTCGCTCTTCACGTATCGGTGGGCGGGAGAGAGGATCAATCCCAAATTTACTCACCCAAATCAAGTGGTTAGGTAGAACAGAAACCTGATACCTCGTCACGTCGTAAAGCAGTTCTGAAAGCACATCAACAGTCTCATCTATATTTATTTTATCTAATATTATCAAAATGTATTCAATTGACAATACAGAGTTGAATTGTTTCTTGAAAATAATTTCCTCTGTGAATTCACATAATATAGAATAAAGAAGGTATATTATATATTTCAAAGTATTTTTTTCAACCAAAATAAAACTGAAAAAATTATATTTTAGCATCGTAAGATAATGATATTTATTTTTTGTACGATAATGATATTTATTTTTTCGATACTGTAGTTTCCCAAATAACGGTTTAGATCTCACCACTAGGTGTTTGCCCCGGTCTTACGTCATTTCGACTCCATTAATACTGTACTTGACACCCTTTCCTTCGCCGCTCCCTTGATACAGATCATTTGCTTTCAACCCTTTTAAGTGAATTGCACCTCTTTTCGAGATCGATCAGGCGTGATGGTTAGTTGTGTGTTTGGCTTAGAAGATCGATATGTTGCTGCTCTAAGCGTCAAGACCTATAATAATTTTAGACCTCTGCAAACGCGAGCCATAATGTTTACATCACTCGTCAATATGTTGCATATAAAAAGTATGGGAGGAATACAGTCTGAACATTAACTTCGACCAGGGACTCCCGGTGCCAAACATTTAGGGCCGGGTTTCTGCGTACGATATAGTGCGACAACACATTTGTCTTTCCTCGTACAATACCTCAAATTTTCCTTTTTTTAAAGTATCGCGTTTCTTACAAAGATTCAAAATGCGCAGAACATTATGTTAATATGAAGGTGAAGTATTTTTACCAATACTAAATAAATTTATGATACTTCCTGGTTTTGCCATGGTAACACATTTGTCTGAGAATGTATTTACGGTTGCATGGCCGTCATCATCAGTGAATCTCTGAAGGTCAGAAATTTCTGATAGGAAAATGGCGTGTTAAGTTTTATTTAAATACTAACACAGCACCGTTAAAACACCTATCACGCAGGAATGCAGGGTGTAATGTGTGTAATTCTCACATGTCCTAAAATTGTTGTCGTCATATTTTACAGAGAAAGCAAACTAATTCGACATCACGATTTTTTTAAATTTATATTATTATTCAAATTGTGATACAATTTTCAAAACTAAAGGACGAAACCTGAACTCCGACGTATTTTTGATCATTATAACTTATAATAATGTATTAAATAATGTTAATATAAAATTGCTGACGAGAGGAAAATCCACCAAGAAATCACGAAAAAATTTTAAAAAGTAAATGAATAGTTTAAAATTTTTTTGTTCATTCTTCTTTTTTCTTTTCTCTCAGTATAATGCGGCAAAATGGGGAGTAGGTGAGTCCTACCAGGAGGAGAATACACACTTTACGAAGGTCCTTGTATGTTCTACTATTAAGCTTACTTTTTAAATTCATTTCCTCAATAATTCACACACCATCAACGCCGTATCGTATAAATAAGGTGTAATTCTTTAGTATATCAAGCATTCTCAAAATCACGTTATCTTACAGCCGCAAGAGATACATTGATGATTATTGGAGATCCATTACAAGAACAAGAGTAAATGCATTCGTAAGTTTCCAAAGAAATACTTTCAATTTTACTGCAGTTCGACGCAAAGAAAATGGTTATATATAATACGCTATTTGTTGTGTTGTAGGTTACAAAATTGTTAGCCTAATCTTGTATCGCATAAATACGGAATCAATGGCAGTTATATGCATATATACCTGCTAGACCTAACGGGCAGAAATGGGGGTTGGAATGTTTTATTTATGTATCTCGCCATAATTCTTGAAAGATGTATCCCCAGCATCTCTGGGGTAGGGGTGAGAATGAAGGATAGGTAAACATAATAAAAAACGACCGATATTGGTGTTGAATAAATCATTTTTTGGACCGCTAAAGTGAAGAAACACACTTATTGCCAGATATGTACACTATCACCCCCTATAAGAAATAATCACCCTTTTGAGTTAGGGGTGAGAAGTAGTAAAATGTAAAAATAATCGAAAGTGATCGGTACTAGTGTTGAGATCGTAGTTTTCGGGGCCGCTGAAATTAGTAGTGACATTTTCGAAGACGTTAAAGTTCACAATCAGTTCGTACAAACTTCAGCATCCCTAGGGAAGGGAATGCCATGAAGACAATATCGAACATGACATACCAGTGTCGAGTCAATAATTTTCGGCGTCGCTGAGTTGATTGTGAAATCCCGATATCGTGTAAGTTCGAACTCAGCCCTCATGAAACAAACAACACTAGCACCCGTCTGGTAGGAGGGGGTGGAAATGGCTTTATAAATAAAAATAATTGAAAAATAATGTTGAAATATCTCGTCAAATCTAAAGCTATGTATCCGATGCATTTTTTATTTTTTTATATTTCAACACCCAATGCTGGCAAGTTCAAGATGAGATTACATAGGAGCATTGTATTATTAGTTTGGTGCGGAATGGGCGAGACGTAGAAATAACGTAAAGAAACCAATATAAGGGTCGAGTCCACGGTTATTGAATATTCTGATATAAATAATCGTGTTTCCAATGACATTATGTACCCTTCAGACCGCATGAGGTGCACGACGCCCCTAGAGGTGGGGGTTGGGAAGAGTGTAGGATAAAAAACTATCAAAAATGTCCGCTAAGAAAGAATTTTGCAAAAATTCTCCCTTAAGTGGGAAACTAGTGTTATCTAAATTTTTTTGAATCACTTAAGTGACTAATCACGAAATTTCTATATAGTCCAGAAACTTGAAATTTGGCAGATAGCTTCCTTTTAAGGTGCAGACTTTTAAGAAAGGGTTTTAACGAAAATTCACCCCTAAGAGAGTGTGTTGAAATGTTTTGTGTGTGTGTGTGTGTGTGTCTCACCATAATTTTGGAGTGCCTGAAGCATTTCAACCAAACTTGATACATAGATGACTGACTACCCGTCAACAAGGACTGTAGGGGTACGATGTCAGTGGTACCCCTAGTGAGGGGGTGGGGAAAAGGTGACCTGTAAAAATAATGGAAAAATCCGATATTCGATTCCAAACTGTAGTTTTTGGTGCCGTTGAGATGGATAAGGACGTCCCCAATGTTCAGAAATTATTCACATTGGAGATAATATACCCGCTGGGATAAGGGTGGGAACGGAAGACTGGTAAAAATAGTAGAAACGACCGGTATTGGTGTTGAATACTTCAATTTTTTTAAGACGCAGAAGTACATAGTCTCACTCTCAGCGCCACCTAAGTCGACAATCACCTCTCATAAGGAGATATACTCCCTTAGGGAAAGAGTTGAAAGGGGATGAAAAGTAAAATTTAAAAAAGTGACTGATATTAGTTTTGTGATCACAGTTTTCGGGGTCACTGAAAATAGTAATGACATTCCCAAAGACCTCAAAGATCACATTCAACTCCTATACATCCCAGCACCCCTTGGGAAAAAGATGGTATTAAAATATTATCGAACATGACAGATACCAGTGACGAATACTATCAACACCATCATACGCACCATTACTATTAAACCACCATTAATGGGTTTAATTCTCAATGGATATCAATGGGAATGAGAGAAAGAATGAAGTTGGAGAGATATTACGAAATTCGCGTGAGCAAATCCGCGGTTACTCAGCTAATATTTAATACACGCAGAACAACTTTCAAATAAATTCTCGCTTCCCTATACGCATGGATAAACCCGCTGTCAGGGGGGAAAGGCAGATCACCCTCTCCCAGATTACATGATCATTATCCTCTTGATTCTTTTTTCTTACACGATTCCGACTAGACCTGACATATTGACTATTTAAGCTCAATGAGTTTCCAAAATATTTTGATTTGTGTCCTATCGTCATTTGTAGGGTAATTTTATATTTGTCCTTGTTTATCTAGCAAGCATAATAAGGAATTGTAACCCGATATACGGGTTTCTAATAACATTTAATAAATAATTTGTACATGCAACCTTTTTAAGTAGGCAAAACAGTACATGAATTTTATTAACTAATTGTTACTTCAAACAAGTACACAATACGTGTACAAATCGTTATTTCTCGTGTGTGAAGAGTGTTTTACATAAAAACGTAAATATAAAAAAAAATCGTGTAATTATTTTTATTGTATTTATTTATTGATTGATTTATAGTGAGGTTCAGGCCATGAAGCAACCTTTCCCACCTAACCGTGGCTTGGGTAGGGAACTGGAAAGGAGAAATGTTGGGTTGCTGACGAAGTTATGGTATCGAAGCGTAATTTCTGAGGAGTAGGTGAGGGAAGCTCAGCTGCTTGAGAACCTTAGCTGCTTGAGTCGAGTACACCTGGGAACCCGCTCTCTTCCGCTTCGTAATATGGCGTAAGAGAAGACGCTACCCCAACACCATCACTGCCAATTAAACTAGAGTTAATCAGTTGTTATTATTTGCTGTATGGTATGAAATATTTCTCTATATGATATTGTTTTTTTAACATAGATATAATATTGATTTTCTCGGCCAGAACCCGAGAATGTTATGTCGTTATGAATAACGAGGGTGACATGGGGTTCACTTCGTCTCACAACTATTATTCTCGGGCGCAGCTCAGTTCCACTCCGATTACACCTCGCCAGATTCTAATTGCGACAAGAAGGCAATGCGGAGTAAAGGTTCTGACTCTAGATTTGCCATCCTGAATCCAGTGATACCAAGCGGACAAAAAAGTACGAGCAAATTTCTTTCTTTACTAGTTTCCTCGGACATCTATAAGATAGTTTTCACGGAAGAAAATGGTGGTGTTTGCAGTTATGAGACCTAAAGTTTGGAGTGTCAGATAAAACGCGTTAAGCAGAAAATGCTCTTTATCGTTTGAAAGTTTAGTTATCATCTACAATTAGTTATGTTAACATTGACAGTTTGTTATCGCCCATTTCTGGGGGATGATTGATTAAAAGACTGTTTCATTGTGGCAAATAATAAATATTTGCTGAGTATATTTTGGAATAGTACATATTTTGTATTGAAAATTTATTTACCTCAATCGTAACTTCTATCATTAGTAAATAATCAAAATTATGGAGAATAATCATAAATTACTTCAAATATTGAGTATGCATATAAGTTCATATTCCAGCTTCTCGCCAGATTTTCTGCAAAACAGTAATCCAAAATCTACTTTATCGTTATCAGGATGTAAAAAATATTATATGCTCAGAATATGACACTATTCCCGACAAACCAATAATAAAGTAAATAGTAACCTAACCAAAGGTTTCATATATTTTATGTTATTTGCAAAATATAAGATCAATGAAATTTTAAATGCTTGGTTTCTTTGGATAATCAATATACTATCATTAACTTTAATTAAAAGAACTTTGATTAAACGAGCAATAATACACAAAAGTAATGTTTTCTCCTTCATAATCTTCATCATCTTTTTCTTTACGGCCCGTTTTTGTTAGCTCCAAGACATAGGTCTCTTCCAATTGTTTCCATGTCGATCTTTGCTGAGAAGTCTGTATCCAAACCTACGTGAGGACTTGCCCTGCATACCTGAGCATATAATTTAAGGTCTTCCGACACTTCTTCCTGGGTGCAGCGGTCTCCACTGCAACATTTTTTTGGTCCTTTTGAGGTCATCCCTTGCTGTGTGCCTTCCCTATCTCCATTTCAGTCTCGCTAAGCGTTGCATCACATCAGTGAAACCCGTTCTGCTTCTGATTTCTTGGTTGCGATTGAGGTCACGAAGACTGACCCCTAAGATTGGCCTTTCCATCGCTCATTGACAGAACCGAAATCTGTTCATACTGTTCACCGTGAATATTGCTGTTTAGAGACCATACGTTGTAACAGGAAGCATACACATGTCGCAGACTTTTCTCTTATCGGTATATTCTTGTCCCAGAGCTTACCAAAGAACTCTGCCTGCGGTGGGCACTGGGGGGATTGAGTACCTCAGCAGCCGCCGTTGCCGGTCCCAAGCCCGGAGAAAAGAGGAGGGTGTAATTTTGGGCAGCTCCCCATCATTCATAAAAATCAGAACACTGCTAAACGCTCCACAAACAGGTCTCGGAACATGGTTAACAAACTAAGAAGACGAAGGCAAAAGAAACGGAAAATGATAATTGGTTTATTGAATCCTGGCAAATTTCAAAAATTAACAGACCAAATAAACAAAATGCAAATTGAAATAGTCGCTCTCCAAGAATTAAGATGTCCCGACATGGGACGTATAGTGAAAGGTGATTATGGATTATATTATTCTGGTACGAAGACAAAGCCAGGACAGGCGGGTTCAGGTTTCCTTCTTAGACGTAAATTTTTAAACAATATAATAAACTTTACTCCAGTTTCAGAACGAATTTGTAAATTAAGATTGAAAGGAAAATTTAATAACTTAACGTTCATAAACGTTTATAAAGAGGAAGAAATGAAGGAAATATTAATTGAGCAAGTACCAAGAAGCAATATTCTAATAATTTTTGGGGATTTCAACGCACAATTGGGAAGAGAAGGAGCCTATAGTAGAGTAACAGGCAAGTACACCCTGCACAAAACAACAAATGAGAACGGGGAATTATTATATGGATTCGCCGAGAACAACGATCTAATAGTCGCGTGTACCCAATTTCAATATAAAGATATACATAAGGGTACATGGGTCTCACCTGACAAAAGGTTATAACCAAATAGTTCATGTTGTCATTAATAGAATAAAGAAGGACCTAATAGAAGATGTACGATCTTTATGCGGTCCAAATATGGACTCCGATCACTTTCTTATTAAAGTAATTGTGCAGCTGAGACTCCCAAATATATATA